>PITA01015711.1:25891-49188 GCA_004023965.1 Spilogale gracilis | reverse complement strand
TCTCTGTGCTGAGACAGGACTGCACCCAGCGGCTCCCACGAGCCCTGCCGTGGCCCTCTCTGTGCTGAGACAGGACTGCACCCAGCGGCTCCCACGAGCCCTGCCGTGGCCCTCTCTGTGCTGAGACAGGACTGCACCCAGCGGCTCCCACGAGCCCTGCCGTGGCCTTCTCTGCGCTGAGACAGGACTGCACCCAGCGGCTCCCACGAGCCCTGCCGTGGCCCTCTCCGCAGCACTCAGATGCCCACAGCACCGCTAGCCACTAAGGAGCCACAGCCACAGCTCGTGGGATGTGAAGACCCCACAGGCACTGCTGCCCCCGGCCTGCCCTCGGGTGCTCAGTCTCACCTCCTCTGCTCTCTCCTGGCCCCGGACCAAGCCCAGAGCTCATGGCCTTCAGAAGCCCTCTGTGCTCAGCCTCTGCTGCCTCCCACTCCCTCCTCCGCCCGAGGGCCACAGAGCAGAGGACACATGAAGACTGCAGACTCTGCAGCCAGACTGCCTGGGTTCACGTCCTGGGCTCTGGCCCTTCCTGGCCAGTCTGTTACCGCCACGATGGCTCTGCTTCCCCAGCAGCGGGTCAGGGATGACGAGTCCCTGACAGCGGGTCAGGGATGACAAGAGTGCAGATGTCAGGAGAATAAATGCACTCCGTGAAGTGGGTGGGACAGGGCCTGGGAGGGCCACCGAAAGATGCTGCTGCTGTCGTCACATCACCGCTGCCCTGCCCTCCAGCTCTAGTCACAACGGCCTCTGCCCTCTTCCCTCAACACCGCGGGCACATTCCTGCCTCAGGGCCTCTGCACTACTGTAACACTCTCCACAATACCCTTGCCCGACATCCATTTGGCTCACATCAGATTTCTACCCCCATCTTGTCAGACAGGCCTTCTCTGGGCACCCTACATAAAACAGCGAGACCCATCACTGTCCCCCACCCGCAGACCCCCATCGCCCGCGTGCTATGACGGCTTGTCTATGCTCTGCCTCCGCGCCCATGTCTGCTCCGCAGGGACATGCCCATTCATCAGTCGTCCCTGAGCATCAGCACCTCCCCTGGCACTTCAGGGTCCATGAGTCAAACTTGGGGTGAACAATGAGCACGAAAAAAAGTAAGGAGAAAGTTCAGTAACTGTCATCGTGACTCAGCAGGAGGCTGGGGCACTTCTTAGAATTCACGTGGCGGCATCACTGATCTGGAGGATCCTACTGGGGCTAACAGTTTATAAATACAAGTCTTCCCCTTATTTCATACAAAGAGCAGGAAGCAGCCTTCGAAGAAAAATAAAAGGATGGGCCATTTATAACTGGTCTTTCTCCACCTGGCCCTGTAACAGTGTTCCCATCATTATCGACTTCTTTTCCTGACTCAGCTGGGAAGACACAGTGCTCAGCGGGGAAGCCCACGTCGGGGACGGTGACAAGTGGAGTTCCGACGTGAATGGAGCTGCCTGAAAAGGTGCGGGGGGGCAGGAGCACACCTGGATGGGGTTGTCATTGCAACGGGCAAACTGAGGCTCTGCAAGGCGGCCCAGGCGGAGCGAGGCCGTGAGAGCAGCTGAGGGGCGCCGGACCCCATGGCGCACCTGCTGAAGGCCTCTGCTGCTCCCCTCCTCCTCTGCCTGACCAGGAGCACCCACTGACCCTGCAGTGCTGCTGCACGGCTCACAGTGCAGTGCTGTGCCTGCCACGTGGTCTGGGGAGCCTGTGCCGGGGTAGACGCCGGGCGGCGCGGCTCCGGCGGTGCCCGCTGCTCTTCGGTGGCAGTAAACATCACAGACGGCACATTTATCACATTGCCCCACTGTGGCACACCGCAGTTTCCCGAAAACAGGCGCACCCGCTCTTCAGCACGACATGTGGAACCAGGTCGATGGCATTTAGAACTTTATAGATTGCAGGCGGGTGTTGGCTAACAGCCTCGGGTGACTGATTTCCGGGGTGGGAAGGATTCACAGGGAATCCGCTTCAGAAAATGAAACTGGAGGTTCTAGGACGAAGCCAGGCTAGCCCTGCAGGGCTGTCTGCTGAGGCCTAAGTGGCTAACGGGCCTGGCCCCAAGTGAGGCTGCACCATCTCGAACAGCCTTGTCCGGGTCCCACAGCCGTCTCCCAGACTCCTGCTCCCAACCTCGTTCACACACTTTTAAGGATGTGCACAAAAGGGATATCGACTGCATTGTCATTTGTACTTGGGAAAAAAAAAACGCAACCCATGGGGAAAACCTGAGTGCCTCCCACTCAGAGACTGGTTGAAAAAGTACGGTAGAGCCACTTTATGGATTATTAGCTCCTAAAACGAGAGCAATGGTTTATGCACTGATTTGGAAGAAAAAAGTCAAAAAAAAAAAAAAAAAAAAGGAACAGAGGATTAATAATAATAAACAGGATCCCGTTACTTTGGAGGGAGGCGCAATAGGCACAGGAGCGCACGGGCAGCCTGAAGACCCGAGGGCGTGCGCACAGCACTGCCACACCGTTAATGCGGGCAAGCGACCGCGGCCTGTTCTGAATCCCTCAGGCTGAGCTCCATAGGAAATCACATCCAATACAAACACTTCTGTGTGGCCTTGGGTCGAGGACTTTACCGACGACTCACGTTCATCACAACACAGTGCTTACCGATCGCTTTCAAAAAGCGTGGACCTACATTCTCCGCCTGCTACTTGTCTGAGCAAGGGCCGCTAACCGTCTCTGGCAAAGCCATCGACCTGGAACACTACCACTAGCTTACCTTGTCCCTCAAATGATGTTCTGCAGCTTCAATATTCAGTGGATCATCGAAATTCAAAAGATCCTTCAAAAGAGAGAAACCCAAAGTAAACAACGGAAATAATCTGTTTTTCTGCTGTCACAAGTCTTCGTTTTCTGAGTCAGACGACTGAAGTCTACTCAACAAACCCATTACGGATCCCGGGTGCCGTGATGGACGTGCACGGTCTACGTGGTGCTTCCAAATGTCGGTAAACAGCTGACCGAAAGATCACAGGTTTACACAGGTCTAAAGTTTGATGAAAATGGAGGACAGCGAGCACATTAAGTTCTAATGCCATTGTTGATAAAGAACCACTCTCGTTATCAGCATTTCCAAATAAAAATCCCACTGTTTTTTCCTCAAAATTTCATTTCCTCTTTTAATTTGTGATGAACACCTTTGCCTCTCTAAGTTTGTGGTTTCCATGCTGCCCTTAACCAGATCTTCTTTTTATCTTTTTATTCCCCTTCAGAGCAGGACAATCATACCAGGAGGGATGGTGTGTGGGGCCTGAGGGCAGGATAGCTCCAGGAGGACGCTGTCCCCCAGGCCCTTCTACCTTAGAAAACCCGGCGGGGGTGGGAGGTGCGCCTGGCTGGTGCAGTCCTGGGAGCATGCCAGAACAACTGATCTTGGGGTTATAAGTTTGAGCCCCATGTTGGGTGTAGAGATTACCTAAAAAAATAAAATCTTAAAAAGAAAACCCTAGAATGGCCACTCCCCTCTCCCCACAAGAAACAACATGGATTTCAGGTTGACAGCCACGCCTTATCTCTATACTGCCTACTCCCCTTCTTAAAAACCAAGGTAGTGACATTTGTTCTCACGAGAAGTCACTGCTTTCCAGAGTCTTCGATGGTCACTGTAAAGACAACTGTACTTCTCCCTCAGGAGAAATGTTAAATCTGGGGACTCTAGTTCTGGTTCGGAAATAAATATGGGGTATGACTAATATGTTACAAAGTAGCAAGGAAAACTCTTAAGTCTCTGTGATCTCTCTGATCACTTGTAAAGCTGAACAATTAGACTTCAAGTCCTAGAAATAGGCAAAAATCGAAAGCACATGGATGAGACAGCCAGTGCTTATAAAGACCACCAGACACACAAAACTCGTTTATCCTCCTTACCACGTATCTGACTGACCTAAAATGAATCCATTGTCTGAACAACCATGGCAGGCTTAGTCCGTAGTTTTGGTTGGCCCTCTAGAATCTGGAGCCCTGGGGAGACGGGGACTGCACGAGACTGGAGGCTAAATCAATGAAAAAGCAGCACGAGCTGCTGGGCAAATTCTAAATCCTGCGGCAGCCGTCCCGGCTCCAGAAGTAAAACTGTGCACACCCATGAAAGGCCAAACCAGGACCACGACGACATGACGGCACTACCTTCCCAGGCAGCGAAGGGAGGCCCGAAGCCAGAAGTGCTGAGCCCGCTGCTTCTGCTAGCGGGGTCACCAGGGACAACAGATGAGAAGGCAAAGGAGCACAGGGCCTTGGGGTCTAATTCTGAGGCTCTACGTTTTATCTTGCTGCTGGTCAGAGCAAGAGCACTGTGGCCTGGGGCAGCGGCCCCACCCCGGGTGCCAGCGCCATGTCCGCACACCTGCTGTGGGCCAGGGAGCTGCCCTTCCCACCACCGGCCGTCCTGAGGGCTGGCGGGGGGGGGGGCCCCCCGTTCACCGGCCATCCTGAGGGCTGGCTGGGGGGCTCGTTTTCATGAAGGGTCAAGTTTTATCAAAAGCAGCACCCCGCCCCGCCCCACAGACAGATCCCTGAAGCTTGTTTCTTTTAAAGCTCTTTTATGATCAAAACGCAAAGACTCAAAAGAATAATATTTTAAAAATCCGAAGAGCAGCTTTTAGCTTCTCTCCGGGCCTCTCCTGCCCTCCAGTCCCTGCCTGTGGCGTGCTGTTTTCTGCGGAGAGTGAACTTCGGCAGCTCGTCACGAGGAGAGAATGCTTCCAAAGTTCTGGGTCCGTGAAAAGTCTAGAGGTCAGGTGACCATACACCCCTTCACCCAAACCAGGACACCAGGGAGGGCAGAGGGCTGCTGGCGAGGGCGGACACAGAGCAGGGCCAGGCCTGGCACCCCAAAGGAAGAGCCGCCCCCAGAGGAGGCTGCGGCAAAGGGCCTGGCCCCAGCCCTCCCTTCCCTGACGGCCTCCCCAGGTGCCACCCCACAGCCCCCTTGGTTCCCATCTCACTGTTCCTCTGCCTCACATAAATCCGACAGAAAGGAGGAGTGTGGCATTTTCAGGGAGCTGTTTCTAATCCCTCTAGATTGCCCTTAATGTGATGTTTAAAACCAACAGAGGACTCAAGAAAAACTTGGGATTCTGGTCAATATACTTACAGTAAACAAAGAGTTTAATCCCCAAACAACATCCTGGAATGAGAAAGAAGAGAACAAGTGTCAGGCTCCTGTGCACTTAGGGCTTCAAACTCATGACCAAGAAATAAGCAGTGTGTGATAGGTCAGAATTTATCTTTAGCAGCTGCTCTTCCTAAGACAGAAACTGAAAACACCTTCTGTCCAATGTGACAACAGGCTCTGGGAAATCTGGAGATGAGCAGTCAGAGGAAGTAAACACAGAATCCAGGGCAAGATAAAGTGCCCTCGAGACCCGGCGCAAGGAGCCCACAGGCTCTGTCTGCTCGGAAGAACCCCGCCTTCTATCACCTCCCCTCCACCTTCCAGCACAGTGTGGGACTTCCGAAGAGTCATCTTTGCAACAAAATCTGTTGTTTCTGCATCTGTGTCCTCTCGGGAACTGCAGATAAGTTAATTATCCATGGGCCCACAGGCCTCTAACAATTCTGCTCTAATTACTTAAAAAAAAAAAAAGTGGGAGACTGATAAATATTTCCCAACAAAGATCAGAAATTCTCATCAGGATAAAATGGAAAACTAACGTCTTCTATCTCCACTGACTTGTCATCTGTGACTCAACCACAAAGTCCCTCTCAGCCTCCTTGTCGCCGCTGGAGTCTGGCACCTTTAGCCGACTCCCGGCCCCCACGGATACTCTGCCGCTTGGCAGTTTTCATCACCGCCTCTGCTTTGTCTCAGCCGTCCACCCGGGTCCTTTTGGGGTGAGCTGAATCTGGGGCGGGAGCGGGGGAGGGACACGAGCGTCAGCAGAACCCCCACAGGAGTGTCCCCACAGAGGACCCAGCAGGGAGTGGGGCCCGCCGGGCAGAAGGATGGCAGGAGGGAGCACCTTCCAGGTAGAGGGAGCCCTGTGCCGAAGCGAAGTCCCAAGCAGGCAGCACATGCCCAGGGTATGGTGAGGACACAGGCCAGGCTCCCGTGCAGTGGAGGACCCAGAGTCAGGCCTGTTGGAAGTCCAGTCCTCTGACTCTGACGGAGGGCCCCACACTCGTCTTCCCCGTCCTTCCCCCGGAGTGCCTACTCGGTGATACCCAGTGACACCTGGTGACAGGCAGTAGCCGTGCCTGCACACCAGGGCTGGCAGCTGTCGCCCATCAGGGTGCTCACGGACAGAATGAGACCTGGCCGAGGACCGGAGCAGTCACTGGTGGGCCGCCGTGACCCATGCATACGTCTCTGGGCCCCAGCGTCCTCCTCTAAGAGCAGTAGGGCTGCCTAGGAGCAGAGGTGGGTGTGAGGACAGTCTCTGAGCGGTGAGCCAGGAAGCTGGAGTACAAGGAATGAGGTCAGTTTATCTGCAGAAGAAGCTCCTTTCAAAGGCAGCGCCTAGAGCGTTAAAGTGTGAAGGACGGTAGGGAGAGCAAGCCGAGCACACGTGTGCAGGGCTGGGCCCAGAGGCCAGCACCCGATGCGGCATCTCCAGTGCCAGCCATGCTCACGTTCGGGCTGTTCAGCACAGAGTCCGACTTACAAATGGTTTTAGTTAGGACAACTTTTGCAATCCATGCATGACTGATCCAAAGTTAACACACGTCCAAAAATGCTGCTCTTGAGACAGAAACAGAGAAGGAGGGGGGAGACAGGAAGATGGCACCGTGCGACGTGCCAGGCAGTCTGTGAGCGTCACAATCACGCTGCTCTGACCCCCACCGCCCTTTCAGGTTGACCTGGCACGACTGTCAGCCACAGAGAGGACATAGTCACCAGGGACTATGGGCCGGGTCTGGATGGCCGCGTCTTTGTGCCGAGTCCCAGGCTGAAGAGAAGCGCAGGCCGGGAGCCCAGCTGCCCTCTGAGCCCAGGACCGGGAGGGTGCTCTTCTGGGCAGCACAGATCCGGCACGAGAAGGGCAAAGGCTAGGAGGGCTGTGTGGACTGCTTCATTACCCAGCAGAAATGATGGCAGGAGTCGGGCAGCTGATCACTACGAAGTGAACACGAGCCACAAGTCCTGGCGACCTCTGACGAAGAGCTCAGGCAACGGGAGGAAACTGGAGGTTTCTACCACGGCAGAGAAGCCCTGAGCTGGAGCCACAGCTGGCGCCCGTAACCTGCACCCCCAGGACCAACGAGCGCCGGGGCCGCCTGTTCAGTGCCAGCGGCTGCCCTCTCCCGCGCCCTCCCCTGGGCGGGGCCCTCCCTCGGGGCAAACCTGGCCTCTGGGCTGCCAGCCCCCGTCCGTCCAGGCTAGCTCGGGGAAAGTTGGAGCGGACGGAGGCCACATGTGCTCGTCTCCTCCTGCCCCTCTTCCCACCCTGGCAGCTCTCGTCGCCTCCGAGAGTGAAGCACCACACAGACTGGGGCACAGAGGAAGGGAAGAATGGAAACTACATGACCTGAAGCACAAATGGTAAAGGGCGGAGGGGAGAGATGATAGCCTGAATCCTCCACTGCCCCGAGATGAACTGGGGGCAGAGGAACTGACAAGCAAGGTGTGCCCGGCCCCCCGGGGACAGGAAAGCAGGGAGACTGGTTCCTGGAGGGCGAGGCCTCCCGGCAGGGGCCGTACTCAAGCGCACTGCACTGTACCTTTAACGTCCTTGTGGGAGCCCAGCCAGTGCCATCAATCGAATGTTCTCTCAGTAAACTGAAACAGACAGAGACGGTGGTCAGCAAGGGCAGCCTCGAGTCTCATGAGCTGCGGGTGTGCCACGCCGCTGCTGCCAAGCCCTGTGGGCCCATGTCTCCTCTTCAGGACGCGGCTTTCCCCAGGCCCCACCGCTCCTCCGCTGCCTAGCAGGCCATCTCCCTGCAGAAGGCCATCTCTACCCCCAGCTCTCATCTACTGTGCCACGTTTACTGCCTGGGCACCCAGGTCTTTAATCCTGCATGCACATGAACTTTTAAGCACAAAGAAAGTACCCTTAAAATAACATACGAAGAGGATCTGTCAACTTGATAATCAGAAAACGACAACTGATGCTTACAGCTTCCCACATGTTTCAGCACCATCCTAACCTCCCTACTTGCCTCAATGGCCCACGAGAGAGGTGCTGCCGTCTGTCTAACTAAGGAAAGAAAGCAAGGCACAGAGCAGCAAGGGCAGAGGCCTGGAGGCAGTCCTTCAAACCCGGGTGCCTTCCCTGGAGCTGTGGGCACACAAGGAGGACAGCTCCTAGCACACGTTCTAATACTTTGTTTTTGTTTTTTAAAAAAGGTTCAAAAGGGGAAAATGAAGGATAAAGGTAGATTAACCCAAAATTCTGGATGGTCCTCACCAGTGGGTGGGAGGGCCATGTTCAGAGAAGGTGAGCACGTGCTCTGGAGGTCCTGTGCGGTCCCGTCCCGAGCTGGACCTGAGCTCCATCACCGTCCCACCAGCTGTGCGTGCACACGCCGTGCTCTCACAGAAATGACTGTTCTACATTTTGAAAAACTGCAATTTACTGCCAAGTTCCCTTTTGGGGGAAAATTAGTTTGTCCTCGTCGAGCTGTACCCTGCCGCTGCTCTGCTGTGTACGGAGGCCCTGAGCTCACACATGGTATCAGGCCCGCGGAGCCTCAGAGAAGTGCGGGGACAGAGCGTGTTCAAATTCACGTAAGTCACTTAAGATCAGAAGAAAATATAAATATGCTATAACCTTAAGTGTCAATGAAGATCAGTTAGAATAAACAAAACCTTTAATTGACCATTACCACTTACTTTGAGCCTGAAAACGAAAACAAGAAAGAAGAACCAGACGTAGAGGTGCAGGCCTTGTGGACACGAAAACTCTGCAACTTCTGAGTATCCGTTCGGGAGCCATACACCAGGTCCCAGTGCTCCCTAAGACCCAGGGAGCGGTCTCCTCACTGAGGCAGGGGCAGGAATCAGTGCTGATTGTCCTTGTCCTTCCGACAGACCTCATCACAATCCTTAGCCAGCTACCGGCTCCCTTGTTCAATGCTTGTCTCCCCAACAGCCGGCAAGCCCCACAAAGCAAAGAATGCCAAATTCTCCCCCTGCGTCTGGGCTTGACCACCATTAGCTGATGGCGGGGCGGAGTGGGGGGTAAGCTAAGCAGGAAGGACCCTCTGACCTCTGAACCTGGAGGCCAGCTGTGTCCATCCAGGGCAATGGCATTAAGGGGCAGATAAGGTGCCCGTCATCAGGCAGGTTGTGCCCAAGTCTGCAGGCCACGGGTCCAGGCAGAGTGACACTGTGGAGGGGACACACCGTCCGTGTGCAGGTTCTAGCCCAGCCTCAGCAGGTGGGAGTCCTGTGGGAGCCCAGGTGACAGGCCTTCAGAGAGGGTCCTAGCACGGGATCAAATGTTGCCTCAGGGGCTACACTGGAAGCACGGACCCCAGGAGAAAAAGTCTCAAGTGCACCCACTAGGGTCCTGGCCTGGGGCCCTCTAGTCCCACAGACATTTGACCCTGAGCCCAAAGCAGGCGAGGGCCCCTGGTGGTGGTGTAAGCCTCACGAAGACGGGCAAGTGGCCCGTGTATCAGACAAGGCCGCACGGAGCACCAGGCACGGGTCAGAGCTGCTGAGTGAGGAGTGCAGGCAGATGTCGCCCGGTGGTCACTGCACACCAGGAGGGGCTGGCCCAGGCTTGCCGTTCTCCTTATTCAGGAGATGCCATGAGGCCGTGGTACACTAAGCTCCTACTGGACACTGTCTAGTTCTTTCACAAACAACGAGAAGCCTTTGCACTTTAACCTGGCACATTCCCACACATAAATCCCTGTAAGCACAGCTGATAAATTCAAGGGTAAATACAAGTTCAATGTAGACCTTACGGCTGAAGGACCAACAGAGGTCTATCTCCCGCGATGTGAGAGAGCCCCTTCTTCCCCCTTTCTCTGTCTCACAGCCCACCCCCTGCCCCTGCCCTGCCCCGGGTATTTGCTTTTGCACCTGGCAGTGTGAGGAGTGGCGAGCAGCATCTCGTTCCGTGAGCCTCTCCCTGGCTACTACTGAGCCCTAACGTCCCTCAGGTGCTCGCCACCTGCCTAGAACTCCCTTACAAGCCACCACTGTGGCAGGGGCCTGGTCCTCCCAGTGCCCGGGGCTGTGTCTTTTTCATCCTAGTTGGCAAAGACCTTTCACACACAAACGATGTGACCCAGCTGACCTTCTGTTTTGTATTTCTAATTCTGACGTGGCTAAATCTATTGCAGTTCCTGGCTCTGTTGCTGGCTGCCACCTACTGGGTTCTCACGTGTCCCTAATAATCTGATTTCTCAGAGGACAAGAAGTGACAAGAGAAATTCCTGTTGTGGCATTAAGTCTGCTGGCGGACAGGGCAGGCCAGGGAGGTGGACTCCCAGGAGAGCGAGCACCGGCCATGGGCTCGGGGGAGGGGCTGGAGCAGAGGCCATCTGCGGCCTGAAGCTGGAGGAGTCAGATTTTGTAAGTGTGATACTTAAGGACAGATGGGGAAAAGGTGGCCTCTTGTAAGTGCATTTGTGACTGTCTACGGAAAAGGAGGCAGACAGGAGAGAACTGGGGCACTGCACACAAGCTGCGCGGGGAGCCGGGTGCTAACTGCTCTCACGAAGCATGGGGGCACCTGGGTAGCTCAGCCGGTTAAGCATCCGACTCTTGATTTCAGATCAGGTCATGATCTCAGTCCTGGGATTGAGCCCAAGACGGGACTCAATGCTCAGCAAGTCGTTTGCTTGTTGTTCTCCCTCTGCTCCTCTCCCAGCTTGCGTGCTCTCTCTCTCAAACAAATATATAAACCTTAAGAAAAGGGGAGGAGGAGGAGGAGGAGGAAGAGGAGGAGGAAGAGGGGACCAGCTCTGTCGGCACTACAGGCAGGGGCTGGTGTTCCCGGGCTGGGGACAGGACACGACACAACACGGCCTTAATCACAGGAGGAAAGCAGAACCAGATGCCAATGCTAACATCCGCTCTCTGTGCTGGGGCTGAAGGTCACATACGCTGCCGAAGCCCCCCGCTGCAGGCGCTGCTGGTGGAGGCGCCGGGTTCTAGCCCAGACCCTCCGGCACCACCGCTGCGCAACCCCACTGCCGCCTTACGAGAGAAAGTGATGAGACGCAGGAAGATAAAGCCCAAGGGCTAACGTTACTTAAAAACGACAAACCACACACCTTCTCCAGTTCCCTATATTAGTGACCAGCAGCCCTGAGTAGCAGGGGAGTCTTGGATCCCCATCATCTGCCAGCGGAGGGCAGGGCGGGGCACACACAGGCTACAACCGACAGGAAGCTCTGGGAAAGCTGTCCTGCTCTCCGCACTGCAAGACGACTTCGGTAAAGGGAGGACATCTTGAATACAAATGCCCAAGTCTTAAATTTGCCATCTACGTCCCCCCTGAATCCCTGGATTTTATAAATCCTACTTGTCCTTCTTTAGCTAAAATCAGCCACATAGAGGGATTGCAGCCTCTCACTGCAGCAGGAGGGGAAAAGGGTAAGGAGCCCTGGAGGGAGCACCAGCAGGGCTCGTGGCCATCGGAGGGCCCAGCAGGACGTGGGTTTGGGGGTGGAGGCAGGGTAGGGGTGGGAGAGCGTCTAGTCACTGGAGTGTGGCCCCGCATCAAACTTTCCTCTCAGTGGAGATGATGTGTCAGCAAGTCCAGGCTTCACACACAGTGCTCACAAACACAGAAGACAGCAAAGAGGAAAAACCCACCTGAGACATATTTCGCCTGTCTCTGTGATGTTGGGGTGCCAGATCCTGGTCAGGCATTTCACTTTGGGAGGCTGCAACACAGAGAGAAAGAGGTCACAGCTCTCCAAACCCCGCCTGCCGCCACAGACCCCCCTAGCCCCACGTTCCACAGCTTATTTGGCACTCGGCTGGACTGGCCCCAACCAGTGTCCGACTCTGGACTCCTGTCCCCGCGCACGAGTGTTTCACACGGCAGGCACCCGTGCTGTCTGCCTGTACCCCCAACATAAACGTACGTGGGGCTGGTGGCAGGGCCTCGGCCACCTCTGACCCTCCCTGGCAGGGCTGTGGAGGAGCCCGCAGATGCGATGTTGTGTGCGACGCTGCTGCGCTGCGGCTGGGAGTGACCGCTCCTCGCGGTGGCAGCCGGGTCCCGCGCACGTGTTGCTGAAGACGCTACTGCCACAGACACGGCCCTGCCTCCAAGTCTTAGTCTGCTTTATGCTTACGGGAGGGACAGAGAACGAGCACGTGGGAATGAGGCCCATCGACATCACTTACGACGAGGCACGTTTGGATAAAGGTGTTCTTTTAGAGTGACTCTATCATACACGCAATCCATACTCATGTAAGACAAAAAGACAATGAAAACAAAAGGCAAGATCTGTCTTTCCTTGTATTACCTATGATGATCCCACCCAGCAATCATCTAGCACCCGATCCACATCTTTTGAGCCTTGTTTCCAGGCCCCACACAGAGATCCGTGTGTGTGCACGTTCATTTTCTTGTGTGTGCTCTGTGTCTTTTCGTACCCCTTTCTGCCGCCACTTTGGTCGGCTCTGGGCCCTCTTGCCCTCTATGTCACTACTTAGCATTTCGCAAGCCAGTTCCTGCCACTGGACGTTGAAGTTGCCTCCCACCTCTGCCACGGACTGGGCTAAAGCAGTGTGCTCATCTCCGTTCACATCTGTAGGAAACGTCTGCCTGGGAGGAAGCCCAGGTGAAGGCACTGGTCAGAGCCACCAAGTGTCCTCCGAGTCGCACAGACACGTCATCTTGTAGACATTCACGTGTTAGCCCTTTGTCACAGGGGGCCATGCTTTCCATGTTTATCGTTTGGTATTAATTTGCATTTATGATGCTATTCCTTTGCAAAGTCTTTGTAATCGCATTTTTGTCTTTGTTACCGACCACCCAAATACTCTCCTGCACTTTTTCTAGTACTTGAATCACTCCATTATTTTATTTGTACAAAACAGACATACTTTTCCAGCACTCTTATAAGTTTTCCTACTGATTTAAAACAGCATGACATCAAGAAAACTCTCCCAGATAATTAATCCAAGCATGCAAATGTAGGTGTCCAAGGTTACAGAATTTAGGTTGAGAGTGAGTTTCAATCAATTTAACATGCTCTAATCTGGTTTCCCGCAAGTAAGCGTGAATGCACTTGACAGGAAGTGTGCTAGTCCTCGTGCATGCCCAGCAAGGCCTACAGGCTGAGGGAAGGCCGGCATGATGGGGCTGTATAAATCTCAGTAATAATAGAGCTTCCACACCAGGTAGACTGAATCACCAACTCGGCATCAGAGGGAACCTGCAGGCTCTGTCTCTGTCCCTTCTCGAGAGTCCATCACATAGCTGTCACCCTGCCAAGGGTCGTTCACTAGACCTCCACGTACCCGACTGTGTTTGCCCCCTCCTCCTTGTCCCTTCACACCGTCCCTAATTAGATGTTGGCACAGACTACCTCCCCTGCCAGTGGTCCTCTTGACTGCGGTCCCCAGACAGGAGAACAAATAAGACCTGCGCTTCTTATACATACTTTCCTAATGAACTTATAGACCGGACCCACCCGTAAAGCAAGACAGACAAGAAAGGCCCAGTTGCACCTCCTACTTGGCCTCACCACCTGCCCGCTCCCAGGCTGAGAGTTTAACATGCACCAGCCACTGCACTGCAAGCCAACGGGGAAAAGGATTCTTCAGGGCACAACTGGTTAACCATCTGGAAAAACACAGCTAGATCTCCACTTAAGAGCTGTACCCCAGATGCACTGAACACAGATGATACAGAACTATAAGAGCCCTGAAGAAAATGTAGATGAGTCACCCTGGGATCCAGCATTGAAAAACTTGTGAAAGAAAAGATTTTAGTTACAGTGGTGAAGCAAACAAAACAATCCCCTCCCCACAAAAAACTCTGGAAGTTTTATAGAATAAAAACAATAAAGAATACAAAGGAAAAAGAGAAGAAAACTAGGAGAACATTTACATATAAATTCTAGCTGGGGGGGGTATGTGCTATGGGGAGCGCTGTGAATTGTGTAAGACTGATGAATCACAGACCTGTACCCTTGAAGCAAATAATATATTATAAGTTAATAAAAATAAAATTCTAGCTGAGAAATCTTGTAAGAAAAACAAATATCGCCCATGGAAAAAAGGGCACAGGACCTAGTAACAGCTCATAAAGAACATAAAAAGCTCATAAATAGGAAAAATATTTAGCATTCTACTTAAAGAAATGAAAACTCAAATGCCAATTAGATACCATTTATTTCTTCCCAAAATGGCAAAAAGAAAACCAAAATATTCCATCTTTGTGAGGAAAAAGGACATTTTCAAAAAGTATTGCTGAGGAAGTCACTGGCATAACCTCTCTGGGAGCTAAAGTATTGATGAGGAGCCTTCAAATGAGCATTGGTCACTCCACACTCCAGCAGCTCCACTTCTGAGGGTTTATGGCGAGGACAGAGGCAGACGCGCACCAGGGCCCGGCGGGGACGCGCACGATGGCACTGCTTGCGCCCGTCACACCGACGGCCTGAGCGCCAGATGCAGGCAGGGCTTTTGCATGGGATCTAAGTATGGTTTCCACATTTTGAAAAGATAAAAAAAACCCACATATTTTGTGGAGAAAAAAATGTATACGTGATAGAGAGCGTTCGTGGTCCACAAGGCCCAGAGTATTCACTGTTTACAGAAGGCCTGGCTCACACTGTCAGACCTGATCGGCCAGTGAGCAACAATAAAGGGCTGGCCTAGAACCACGATGTAGCGCGTACGTGCCCTTATGGATGATGGTGCGATGACGTGCTGGCATGAGGGCATCTGCTCATCAAGTCACCACGCTTAAAAAGCCCAAGTTAGCAAGCTCTGTGTGACATGATCCCACCTGCATGTACGACTATATGTCCTCCATGACATACATCACGAAGCTAAGAGAGATCAGCTCTGGGTGGAAAGCTGATGTGTGATCAACACCTGCGTGGCCGTAGTTTCACAGTTCCCTACAAAGTACATGGGACATACAACAAGAGGGGAGTGGGAGTTCAGTTCACTTTCAGTATCACTGGCTCCCCCTCACCGTCTTTGGGGCTGGTCACGGCCATGTCTCTCAATTTGGTTATGTCATCAAAAATGTGTGAGGGGAGGCGCACCAGGGTGGCGCAGTAGGCTGAGCATCAGACTCCTGCTTTCAGCTCAGGTCATAACCTCGGGGTCCTGAGATCAAGCCCCACTGAGGCCCCACACTCAGTGTGGAGTCTGCCTGTCTCTTTTCCCTCTGCTCCTCCCCCTGCTTGCTCTCTCACCCATAAACAAATATCTTAAAAAAAAAAAAAAGGGACGCGTGGGTGGCTCAGTTGGTTGAGCGACTGCCTTCGGCTCAGGGTCATGATCCTGGAGACCCAGGATCAAGTCCCACATCGGGCTCCCTGCTCGGCGGGAAGCCTGCTTCTCCCTCTCTCACTCCCCCTGCTTGTGTTCCCTCTCTCGCCGTGTTTCTCTCTGTCAAATAAATAAAATCTTTAAAAAAAACAAAACAAAACAAAACCTGTGGGGGACGTAGCGCGTGTCCCTTGCAGGAGGAAACTGGAGGCAAAGAATGAAAAGCCATGTCCCCTTCTCCTGCTTCAGCGCCTGGTCTCCGCCAGCCAATGCGCGATCGACATGCCACGGGGGCACCACAGGACTTGGGGCCTGTGACAGCACATGGAGCCCTGCTCCTCCTGTGGGCTCCCTGATCACCCAGGGATCCCCAGCGCTGTGTCACCACCTGACTCATCACCGCCTGTGGTTCTTAACAAGCCAGCGTCTGACATAGACCCTTCCACATTTTAAGAGCTTATTTCATGTTACTACATAATTTCAGCCAATATCTTAGAGAGATCACAAGGCAGGCCTGAGGCTATGAGGTAAAGTCAGGGACAGAAGGACAAAGAGCCAAAGGAAAATCAGAACTTTAGCTGCTGGGGTGCGGGGGCGTGGAGGGGACAGGGAAACCAAATAGGTATTTTCTTTCTTTTAAAAGTTTACTCTAAAATAATGACCTAATTTTACTGATTAATAAGTTTTTCAGAATAAGTATCCTAATAAGTGACTTTAACTGAAGAAGCCCTAAGTGTCAGGGGTTTTTAAAAAGCCCTTACCAAGTAGAGAAATATAAAGTCATGGCATAGAAGCAAATGAGCCCAAGACCGCTCCGCACAGGCCTCCCAGGCTGACCTGCTAAAAGCTGGCTATCTCCTCATCCAAGTAAAACACAGGTGCCTAAAGTTTACTCTCACAATCTCTGCCCCAAATGCCCGCAGCCTCCGTATTTCAGGTGCCGGGTTCATCTTCTACACGGTTAAGTCTGTAGGGGAGAGAGTGCCAACCGCTGGACAGATGTGTACTGTGTGCTCTCGCAGAGCCCTGGGAATACACTGTGAGACATTCCCAGTCTAGTGAAAAGAAACACTAAGGAGTTATATAAGCAAAGATTAACTGCAAAAAAAGTAAACCCAAATATCTCTGTATGGGCTAGGCACTGCATCACATGGTTTCCTGGGGGCGGTGTCAACCCCTACTCCCTGCTCCGAGCTAGTGGTAGCCACCGGCCTGGTAGTGAGGCTGCGGCCTGAGCCCGGACATGGAGGCAGAGAGGACACACAGGGGCCAGGGGAGTGCAGAGCGAAGAGGCCCTAGCGGCAGCAGGGCAGGGTCTGGGCCCACTCTGAGGGGCTGGCCTCAGGGTGCCCCTGGCTTGAGAACATGGGTTTCCTTCCTGATGAAATCAAACCAGCCCATCATTCAGAAATTTCCCAAAGGACACAGAGACTATCCTAAGTCACCAATTAGTATAAGAAACGTCCTTAGGTCTCAGTGGTTTTCTATCCTGTGTATTCCGTGTCCTACATCTCTGTTTCTTAAAGAGACAAACATTGTCTCATCCAGAGTGGCCGCTGGGCTCATGGGAGGGGCGCGTGTCCTGCGGCCGGGCAGCCCTGGACGAGGATCTGTTTAGCAACGGAGCCGTTTATTCCGGCAAAGCTAACACAGCACATCCTTAACCCCACCTCCCTGGGCCTGCCCGGCCTGCCCTGTCGGCATGGGAGTGCTCGGGTCCCGGGGAACTCCTGCACGATGACACAGGGGAAGAGAGTGGGGGCACCTGGTACATAAAAGCTCCCAACAAAAATCAGTTCCCTTGGTGTCTTCTCGTGCTCTGCTCTCTTCTGATAATGGGGCCAAGAGGCTCTGCCACTAAATGAGACCTGATGTCTCCGCAACAGTGGCCCTTAGGTCGGGCGGACCGTGTCTGAAAAGCCCACCCGCCCCACGCCGCTCTCCTCGCTCACTGCCTCTCCGAGAAGACTGTCCGCACACCACCCTTTGGCACTCCTCTGACGGGGCATCCTTAGAGACGGCAAACGCCCACACAACTAAAAGGTCCGGAATCTTAAGTGCTGTATGCCTGGCTATTTCCAGAAAATACCAAACTAGCCTCTGGAATTGTAACTGCGTCTCTCCTGGGGGAGTCCAGTGTTCCGTCAGCCGGGCTCCTCAGTGTGCAATTAGGTAAACAGAGGGGGGCAGCGAGGAGCCGGACAGGCAAAGACCCGAGATGCACAGTTTCCTGTCTTTGATTAAAAATTAATTTTTACTATTTGGATTGCCAACTCTTTCCCATCCTCATAAACAACATTCAGAAAGAACTTTTTATGTAGTAGCCTAGTAAAGACCAATTCCTTAGATAAACGTTTGGCTTCACATACGAAAGCACGATAGCCGCTGAGCGGTGCCTCGGGGACAGGGCCCGGGCCCGAGGCAGGGGGCCTGATGCCACTCGCCAGATCACAGGACAGTCGCTGCGGACAAACACACGGGGCACATGGGGGTCCCCAGCACCCACAGGCTCAAGTTAACAAGAGACTTAATTTTACTATCAGACTTTCCTATTTGATATGCCTAGAGACGGCTGGGAAACATTAGGCGGATGTTTACATACACATATGTATATATGCTACATATATATAAAACATAAAATTGTGGAGCTGTTCAGAACTGTCACTGGTTTCTCACTGCCAAAGTGAAAATGCCCCAAGCCCCTCGAATCTGAGTTTCTCATTCATCCCTTCTCCCCCACCCCGATTCTCCCTTCAAGTTGGCCTCGTCAATCCACTCCACTCATGCTGCCCGTTCTCGCTTCTGTACCTGTTAACATAGTTCCAGACATTTCCACGTCACCTAGACCACCTCCCCCTGGGGGTTAGAGGTCAACCCAAGACAGGACAACTGCAGTCCTATTTCTCCTGAAAAGCTCAAGTGGCCTGAACACTTTCCCAAAGTGATCCTCTCCTTCCCTTCTCGGAACCCCATGCATCAGTTTCCTGGCACTGCCCCATCTCCCTGTGCTCTGCTCCTTGTGGCTTTTACCATTTTATGGTGACTTTCTACACTTTTCCTCAGAGCAAGGACAGAATGTGACAGTGCCTGCGGTAATTATTACCTAGGTGGGGTCTTTGAGAGAGTAACATGTAGCTCTGGGTATAAATTACTTATTGCTTAAAACTAGGAGTCATTTCTCTTTTCTAAAATTCTAAAATACAGGTTTTCTATATCTTGGGAATTTTGGTGTTATACCACACACAGAACTACAGTTTTAAATAAAATGCTTTCTTTTTCAGTGCCAGGATTTAACAAATAAGACTGGTGTGAACCACAGAGGCGGCTCCAAGCGAAGGTGTGAGTCCCCGGACAGCGGTTCAGGGCTGGCCGTGCCGCAGCCCCCGTGCACCCCGCCCGACACACAGCACTCACAAGTGCTTGCTGAAAAACAAACCTGTCTCCTACAGCTCTGAATACTGCAGACAAGTAACATTAATCACAGAAATATTGGCCGTTTTGTACTCAGCTCGGGGGATGGAGGGTGGGAGGACCCAATGCAGGGGGCGGGGCCCTGTGACGACCACGAGGCCACATGAAGGGGGGGACGATGGCTCAAACGAAGGCTACTCACCACCATGTTGTATGCATCAGGAACTTCAGTTTCAAACTGAAATTTTCCACCCTGGTAGTAACCCTCATCTATATTGAAAACACAAAACAAAACAAAAAATCCTTTAAATTAAAAAAAAGGAAACAAAAAGCAAACACTGTGTTAGGATATGGCAAATACAGAGAATTAAGAGTTAAACAACAGGACTGCAGGGCTCTTTGTTACTGCACCAAATCCTGCCCCTGCTCTAATGGTGAACCCCAATCAGCTCCCGGCTGCTCTGCCTGTCGCCCCCCTAGCCGTGCACCCTCAGGGGAGGCATAGGCACCCATGGGGGACTGGTTCCTCTTCCCCAGTCTCCCAGGACCTGCACAAAGAGCCCCATTCTCACCTCGGTCCACCCAACTGCACATCTCAGCACCCACGGGTCCCCTTGAAGCACATCTCACGACAGGTAACCATCCTGTGCAGCTGCAGGGATGTGTGTCTGCTGCTGCTGGTTGCCCTGGGGGAATGTCAGTCCCAAGGGGTGCTCCGGGGCCAGGGGACAAGCAGCAGAGCACATAGACGGAATCCCTGCCTCGGAGAGAGTGCCCAGGCAACACTTCCAGGCTGGCTGGCTCGGTGGTCATCTCTGAGAATGGGCAGGCAGGAGGGCGTCTGGAGTCAGGGCAGCACTGGGTCAGACCCCACAGCACAGTCCCAACTGCCATGATGTCAGTCACCTCTCAGTCTCTTCTAGGGCCGACCCCTGGGCGAGCCTGCGGGCAGGTGCACTGTAAATGCTACTGGGACTGCTGCCAGCAGAGGGCGCTCCACCGGAAGGCTCTGGAACCCGAAATACTCCTGCAGGCAAATTACTCTGAGCTTCACAACTTGGCGAAATTAACACCCTCTTTAAAACGAGAGTTCAACTTCCCCCCAAATATTTATCATTGTGAACAAATCAGCAGTAGTACATCTTACTGCTTCCCTCAGCTGTTTATGTAAAATGAACATTTAATAGGAAGTTGTCAGTTTCCAATAAATCCTGACTAAAAAATATTTTTGAGATTATGCCAACATGTTTGGTGCCCAGCAGTTAAAACTAACCTCACCTGGACCCCAACGTTTTCATTGCCAGTGGGACAGAAGAGAAATACTCTATTTGTTTCATTTTACGCTCATCTGAAGAAAAGTAGTGAGGCTGAAATTTATTTCACAAGGAGTCATTTTTCATAAGAATGGAATGAGCAATGTTCCATAAGTAGCCTTGTAATACCGAGGTTGCCCATGTTTTAATTACAATGTAAAAAAGCTCTTAAGAAGATTAACCTTTCCCTTTTATATTTGTCACAATGTTTCTTAGTTTGTCTTTCAGTTTTGTGGTTCAACTAGTTCTCGCTTTCGAGAAGCCATGCTTTCTGTGGTTTGTCTTTGGTACTAGCCTTACAAAGATCTTTTCCAACCAAGATTATAGAAACACTTGGTTTCTGTTTTCTCTTCGTGATCCCGTGATTTCCTATGTTCCATCGACTCATCCGCTCACCTACAACAAGGTGGTGTGTTTTTCTTGTTGCTTGCCTAGCCCATCACCTAGCCTTACTGTTCCACCCTTCCACTGATCCGATACGTCTATTCTAGTGCTCAGAAGTGTGCCTGCATTTGTGACTGATGCTCTCAAGTCTTTGGAAAAGACTGTGGGAGAAAACCGTTCCTCCAGACACAAGAACTTTCCAAACAAGGGGCATCTCAGGTATCAAAGAACCAGAGCGCACCCTTGCTCCCCGGAGGCCCTGTGCTGCACAGCTGTCACCGCGGGGCAGTGGCCTAGCGCTGGGCTCTGTAAGCCATGCGGCAACACCAGAACCCAAGCTTAGGGGGCACAGCTCCACCTGCTCTCCTCTCTCTCCTGCCCCAGCCACTCCATCCTGCCACACCACTGCGGTTTCTCTAGCTGGCTTTCTGTGCCACATTATATAGTGTCAAAACTCTGCTATCTACCAGTTTCAAAGAAACTACTATTTGGTCTAACGGGGTTTCAGTTTTACTGCATTCCTCTGTCCTAGCCAAGCTCTCAGTAATTGTTAGAATTATATCATCTCCTAACCTGCTGAAAATCCAGAGCAAGCAGACAGTTCTGATTCTGTTCTACTTCATGAACTACACCTTTCAGGAAAGAACATCAGCTCCTGAGCCAGTACTTCCGTTTTTCCTCTTTTAAGGTATGTAGCTTTTGGACTCGATCCACCCTAGTTATGAATTTGCCTAGAAATGCCGTAGTCCCACTTACAAAGCAACTGAGGAGCAGACTGGACCGAGAGGAAACTCAAGAGCATCTCTCATTTCCTGTGATTTTCTCGAAAAAGGCCCCAGGGAAGAGTTCTTGCGGATCCACCTTCCGGGTCTGGCTCCCGAGCTGGCACTCTGCAGGGTGGAGGCTGAGAGTGGCCTACGCGCGCTGGAGCCCGCGGGCAGAGGCGTCACGAGACCCCGTGCCTACCGTGTGTGCACGACATCCAAGTCTGGGACAGGCCCACTACGGCTGTCACTACCAGTGGCTGCTGCGGCTGAAGACATCCTGCTTCTCAGATACCTGGACATTCAGGTCCAACAATGAAACGCAGTAGGGAAGTTCCCGGCATCCAGCTCTCTCTGGGCCGGCCTATCCCTGCCACCCAGGGTTACAATGACAGGAATCATCTTTCCCTCCTCTTGGATCCTGGAGCCCACTTCCTCCTGCCTTCCAGGAACCGTACACCACTATCTCTCAGCCAGGTTAGGGGTATTCCTGGGAGAAGACTGTCCAAGGGGTAGGTGGGTACAAACAGACTCAAAAGAATCCACTCGTAGGTGGTCAGTGTCCAAGAACATTCTCTCCTAAAATGAAGTTGTCTAATAGTCTCAAGAACGAAGAAGTCCTGCAGGCCTCCCCTTCCCTTCCTCTTCTCACAGCTGTTCCCACTTGGACCAGAAGGCAGATGTCTCAGCTCTCCTCTAACCGGGACACACTGCCCCCAGGGCACAAACATCCCAGAGGACAAAGGTCACAGGAAAGCCCTTCGAATGGAGGCATGGAGGACACGGAGGCATGAGGCAGGGATGTACTTTCCCTATCCTACACCCATTTCTGTTAAAGGCAAAGTAGTGTGTTATAAATAAGACATCCCAGTTCATACTGGAGTGTCTTAAACTCAGACACATCATAGAGTATGATGGCAGGGATGATTAAAATTTCATTTAGGAACTTCAATTCCTAGACTATTACAAGAGAACACATTATCCCCACGAGAAGCAAGCAAACAGGGAACCAATAAACCACAGGCACAGCACCTTCTCCCATCGGGTGACCGGCTCCATGCCTCACCTAACTGCTAGGATTTAATGTCAGAAGGCAGATGGCTGATGGGACATCTTGGAAATAAGTAGGACTTCTCTTGATAGAGAGTCTCACTGCTGACCGGGCTGACAATCAGAACTGGTCCTGCCTACATATGCACAGGAGATAGTTCGGATACACTGAATGAAATAAATCTGCAGCTTCAAGCTTTTGAGGAGATGTAAAACACACGTTTTTATACTAGTAAAGGTATGACAAAATCAATAATACCACAAAATCTCAACTCTTGCTGAGAATTTCAGATAAAAGGGCAGATGCTTCTAAGTGAAAACAGGTATGACTAAGGGTCAGTGGACAGTCTTGGCAACATGGTTTTAGTGAATACCTCAGAAACTGTGATGTTAAGGGACTCTGATGACTGGAAGGTCTTCTCTAAGTCAAGTGGGTTCCAATTCTCTGCTTTCACCAAAATGGAAGGACCCTCATCAGTAATCAGCAAAAAGATCAACAAAGTATCTTATATATTTTTGGCCTCTCACTTTGAAGTCCAAGGATGGAATGTCACTGCTATAACAAAACACCTCCCAGACCTGTCTGAACAAGCAGCCCTCAGTGTCTACACCTACAGAAGCAGAAAGAAAGAAAACTGATACTGAACCCTTCTTTCTAGCATAAAGTTATTCACAAATACATCAACTAAATCAGAGAAAAATGTTACGAGTAATAACTCCATCATCCCCAGATACATTGCAGATGAAATGTTATTTTAATAACCATCAAAGCTTGCAAGGTATTATTTAAAGTCATTATTCATTCAACAAGGATTGATGAGTGCTTATGATGCCCCAGGCACCGAAGGCACATCAGCAGAGACCTTCCCGCCCTTACAGAGCTTACATTCCAGTAGAAGAGAGACAAAATAAATGGAAAATCATAGAATAGAAGGTGAAAGAGCTAAGGGAGTAGGAGCTGCGATCTTAAATAGGGTGGTCAGAGAGCGCCAAG
>PITA01015711.1:0-25791 GCA_004023965.1 Spilogale gracilis | reverse complement strand
GTTTGCTGGCAGATTCCGTGAGGCGTGGGGAAGGACGAGCCACAGAAGAGCTGAGCTCCCTGACCGTGCGCTGCAAACGGCAGCATTGCCACCGGAAGATAAAAAGGCTGTGAGGGGCACCACTGCACCAAGTTCCGAAACGTCAGACACGTGGATCCGAGGTTTCATGTCAACCCTTAAGCGGAGGTGTCCACAGGCAGCCGACCGGTCACTCTGGAGTACGGGCGAGGTCAGGGCTGGTTGAGGGTAGCTTGGCAGCTGCTCAGTAGCTGGAAGCACTCAGATTTCATGGACTACGGAGGCCCGAGGACAGGGCAGAGTCTGGCGGCCGCCTCCCCCCCCCCCCCCCCCCCGTGGGGCTGGGGGAGGAGCCAGGAGGGGCCCTGGAGGAAGACCAGGAGCCCCCGCTGGTACAAACAATGACGAACAACCACGTTTAAGGCCCAGGGGTCTTAAAGAAACTCTCAAAATAATCTTTATATATACATATACGTGTGAGTGTGCGTGTGTATATACGGTTTTTTTTCCAGAATGGTTATGACAGGGTGGCAAAACTTGGCAGAAAAATGTTTACACTGGGATAAAATTCTATAGGACAAATGGAATGAAACGAAGAGTAAGTACAAGGAGAAAAGACAGCGACGAACATTCTCCAGTCCCCGTAGTAGAGCTTGCTCGTCGTGTCTCTCCAGAGATGCATGGCAGTGGGCGTATCCAGGCTGTTTAGATCCTACTGGAAACATTTTAAAGAGTGATATAATACTTTTATCTTTGAATGTCAATATTTACAGCACACTGGAAATCATACTGCATGCACATTTTAAACCTAAAAGTCAGGGAAAGCACCATCCTTGCCAAGATGGGCCTATAGGCTGGGGTTAGCAGACTTGATCTATAAAGAGGCAGACAGTAAGCACGTCAGGCTTCGGGCCACAGGACTCTGTCACATATCCTCTTTTGTTTGTTTTTTCATAGCCCTTTAAAGATGTAAAAGATCAGCTTGAGGGACGCACAAAAAATTTGGCTCACCTTTGGGATGGGGTCTAGTGTGCCCACCCCAACATGAAAATACGCAAAGACAAAAAAAAAAAAATTAAAAAATTTTTTTAAAAAAGAAAATACACAAAGACAAGGGGTGCCTGGGTGGCTCAGTCACTTAAGAGTCTGCCCGTGGCTAGGGTCATGATCACAAGGTGCTGGGATCAAGCCCCACGTTGGGCTCCCTGCTTAAGGGGGAGTCGGCTTCTGCCTCTCCCTCTGCCCCTGCTCATAAACATGTGCTCTCTCTCTTTCAAATAAATAAAAAAAATTTTTTTTAAGATTTTTTAATTTATTTGTCAGAGAGAGAGAGAAAGAGAGACAGAGCACAAGAAGGGGGAACAGCAGACAGAGGGAAAAGCAGGCTCCTTGCTGAACAAGAAGCCCGACGCAGGACTCGACCCCAGGCACCTGGGACCATGACCTGAGCTGAAGGTAGTCACTTAATGGATGAAGCCACCCAGGCATCCCAATAAAAATAAAATCTTTAAAAGATAAAAAGAAGAAGAAGAAAATACACAAAGAAACTGCGGTGCTGACCTGTGGGACACAAGGGCCGTGAAGCTGGCTCACTCAAGAGCGGAAGCTGGTGTGGCCTGGATTCCTCAGGGGAGGCCTGGGGTGGGGCGTGCTGTGCTCTTAGGTACAACCTGAAACCAGGATGACGACTGTCACAACACTAAGCACCCGGACACGTGCAGCACGGGCCACACAGCCGCTGAGCCAGTCCGCACAGCGCAAGGGACGGGCACAAGGCCACTTCAAAGAAGAAACTGGGCGGCGTGCAGTACGGAACTGGCTACAGCCCCGCGGCTAGACGGGGCCCAGGCACTCCCAACCAGGCTGTCTCACCGGGATCTGAGGCTGAGCAGGGCGGAGGAGGGGAAGACAAAGACACAGTATCCACGAGGAAGGCGGACTGGGAGCAGAGTTGCAGACAGAACTGTCAATGGGCCAGCGATGGCAGACGTGTAGCCCGGAGCCAAGCCGGGGAGGTGGGCAGGTGCTTGGCGGGGATATTAGGTCAGCAAGGAGCCTCAAGCAGCCACTAAGTCAGCTGTCATGAAAAGATGCTGAGATTTAGAGGGAACCATGTTCAACAAGGAAAAAAACAGTAAATATGAAAAAGAAGCAAACAGAATATCAGCAGCTAAAAAAAACACAGTATCTGAAATGAAAACTTCCCTGGATGAGGGCCATAGTAAATCAGACCCTGCAGAAGTAGGAATTACCCAGCATGAAGCAGAGAGAAAACTGTGAACACAGCCTTGTGACCCAATGAAGGTAAGTTTCTACGCAGAGGTAATAAATATGCAAGAGTCCTAGGAAGAGGTTTCAGAAAAAATATTTAAGGAAATGCTGGTCAAATTATTTCTAAGTTTGATGAAAACCAAACTCACAGATCCAGAAAGTTCAACAAGCTCAGTTAAGGTCAAAAACCACATGAAAGGACATCATAGTCAAACTGCTAAAAAGGTATGAAAGAGACTATCTTAAAAGCAACAGACAATAAAATGCACATCGAATAATGTGGAAAAAAGAATGAGCACTAAGTCAGCAAGCAGGAGAACAAGGCCCCTGCCGTGCTGAAAGTGTCACCAGCAGGGCTGTACTACAGACAGATCCAAGGGTGCTCTTCAGGCAGAAGGAAAATAACCGACGGAAACTCAGACCTACAACAAGGGACGAAGGCCACTGCTGGTCAGTATGTTGGCAAACACAGAAAGAAAGCAGACTGTCTAAATCTGAGTTGCAACAGACAACGTACGTAAAGGAGACATGAGAACTATAAAACGTAGGCTGGGGTGGGGAAATGAAAATATCCTGTTATCTGTCCAAGCTTCTGTCTTCAGAACCAGAAAAAGAAGAATTAAACTGAAAACAAGCCGAAGGAAGGTAATAAAGACATGAGCAGGAAAAAAAAAAAAGTATTAGGGGAAAATCAGTGCAACCCAAAACTGAATCTCTGTAGACAATAAAACCGATGATCCTCTAGCTAACCTCATCAAGAAAAAAGAAAACATTTTCAACAGGAATTAAAGAGGTTATATCAACACAGACTCCACAGAATTTTATAGGGCAAGATATTAAGTACCACCTTACACCAACAAATCTGAAAAGATGGATGACATGAAAGACACAAATTTTAGCCCATGCCACCAAAGCCCACTTGAGAATGGATGACCAAATGAATGAATAACCAAAATAGCCCTCTATTCTATTTGTGCTTAAAATGTTACCACAAAAACAAAACACAACATTCCAGAGCTAGGTGGCCTGCTGGTGAATTCTACCGCCGAGTATAGGACGGATACTAACTCTTCATACGCTGTCCTGGAAACAGAAGGGAGAACATCCCCTGCATTCTGGGAGAGGGCAGCGGAGGGGGAGAAACGGGATCCTTGTCCTGCACCATATGGAAAACAAACTTAAAAATGGATCACAGACCAAACTGCAAAATCTAATGCTAAAAATACTTTAAAAAAAATAGAAGGTCTTTGTATTTCTTGGACTGATCTCCTAGAGCACAGAAAGCACAGTGCTCTGTACTGGCCTGTATGGTCATCATAATAATTCATCACAAACTTGGTGGCTTTAACAATATGAATTTACTAACTTTTGTTGGTCAGAAGTCCAAAATGGGTGGCATGGGCTACAATCAGGGAGTGGGCAGGGCTGTGTTCCTTTCAGGCAGCTCTGCGGAAAATCTGTTTCCTTCACTTTCCAGCTTCAAGAGGCTCTTCCTCCACCTTCGAATTCAGTGACGGCCAATGGAAACGATGACACACAGCATCACACGTGGGAATCTCGACAGCACGTGCTAAGTGAAAGAAGCCACGTACAAAAACTATATACTGTCTTGGCCCATTTATATGGCATTCTGGAAAAGGCACAGTGACAGGGATGATGGGGCCGAGGGACCTGAGTTGACAGAAACATCGTGTACCTAGACTGTACTGATGGTTACACAGTGTGTGTCAAAATGCACAGAACACCCCAGAACAGTGAACTGTCGATCTCCACTACACATGATTTTTGAAAAAGATAAAAAAAAAAAAAAAAAAAAAAAAAAAAAAAAAGGCCTATGACACATAAAAGGGACTGACAGGTGGGCAGGAAACCAGGAGTGCTGGCAGTGTTTACAATATGCCAGAAAGCTCAGCATCTAAAAAGCTTTATACACATTACACAGGTTTTTATTGGTGACCATAAGAATATGCATTAAGCATGGTAATGAACACTTTAAAATATCTGTCACTGGAGGAGACCTGGGTGTCCCAAGGAAGAATGTGCCTGGGGGTTACAAGTAAGGTGAGGGGAAGAAACTGGCGTAAGAACAGTGTGCATCAGACACGTGCGAGGGTAAGTCAAGAAGCTTACCTGAACATCTGGAATGAGCCAAGACAAGAGCAGGGATGTTTTCCAAACAAAGGTTAGCCAATGCAAAGGTGGGTAACCGACAGTCATAAAAGCTCACATCGCACTTCTATTACATATAAAAAGGACTGCTACCTGTATTTCTAGGATTTAACTGAAAGAAAAGACTCACCAGGAAAAAGTCTGTTCCTCTTCAAATTTATCCTCTCATGATGGTTATCTCCATCTTAAAATTAAAAGTCAATCTAGAAAGAACCAGGGAGAGTATGCATTCTGGGTCTGAAACCTTTCTGTGCTCACCATGAACGACTTTAGTGAAGGTCAAGGCAAAGGGCCTGCTTCCGTGCTCTGATCCACCTCAGTAGCTTTTAAAATCTCCACGATTATTTAAATGTTGTTCCAAATGTTGAAGAGTGAAAAGAAACCCATGTTTCAGGCTTATCAACCATATTTCTTTGTTCAGAAATTGAGATCTTACTGCATTTCACATTTAGAAACTTTCTAGAAGTCCAAAGCTCTGAAACAAAGCTAAGAAGGGACGACTAATCAAACATTAATAAGGGTAATAGATAAGTCAATTAAAATTTTATGACTTAATGTACACTACACTTTTACTGTCATGTACCAATTAGGGAGTTTTTATAAGTTAAATGTTCAATTTAAGGAAAAGCAAATAATCTAACACATTTAGAAACAAACTTAGGTGAGCACACAAATACACAAGATCTACAATGCAGCCACAGAATTCCCTAATCAGAATTTTTACATATGCAACATTACTAAAAAGATGTTATTTAATAAAGAACTCAAATCCAGCTACATAAGCCTTACAATTCTATAACAGGGCAAGTAACCCAATTTAAATGGGTAAAATATCTGAAGAGACACCTGAACAAAGAAGATACACAAATACCAAAAATGCACAGAAAAAGATGTTCCAACACCATTCGTCACTAGAAAAATGCAAAAAAAGGTCACAATGAGATACACAGTCACCAAAATGGCTAAAATGGAAAAGAATGACAATACCAGTTGTTGGCAAGAATGTGAGGTAAATCGAATTCTTATTGATTGCTAGCAGGACAGCAAAATAGTATTTACCCTATGGAAAACTATATAGCAAACTTGCTCTTGTCACCTGGCCCAGTAATTCCACTGCCCAGAGAAATAAAGACATAATGTCAGGCCTGCACACAAAGGCTTTCACAGCAGTTGTACTCACAATGGTTCCAAAGTGGAAACAACACAAAGGTTTATCAACTGGTGAACTGATAAACTGGTATACACAACAGGATAGAATACAGCTCATCAAAAAAAGGTACAAAATACTGACTAATACCACAACAAAGGTGAAACTTAAAAGCATTATGCTAAAAATGTAACTTACACCTCAACAAATATTGCTTTGAAAAAAATTTTTAAAAACAGTCATCTAATTCTACCTTAAGAAACTAGAAAAAGGGGGTGCCTGGGTGGCTCAGTAAGTTAAGCGACAGACTCTTGATTTCAGCCCAGGTCATGATCTCAGGGTGGTAGATGGAGTCCTGTGCCAGGCTCTGTGCTCACTCAGCACAGAATCTCTTTGAGATTCTTTCCCCTCTGCCCCTTCCCCACTCAGACATGTGCCTGTGCACTTTCTAATAAACAAAATCTTAAAAAGAAAAAAAAAGGTAGAAAAAGAAAAGCAAATTAAATGCAAAATATAAGGGATAAATAATAAGGAACAGAAATCAAATGCACAAACTGAGAAAAACAAACCTGAGTTCTTTGCAAAGATCAACTGGATAAATCTTGAGCTAACATGATCAAGAAAAAGAAGACCCAGGGGCACCTGGCTGGCTCAGTCGTTAAGCATCTGCCTTCTGCTCTGGTAGTGATCCCAGGGTCCTGCTAGGATTGAGCCCTGAGTAGGGCTCCCTGCTCAGCAGGAGGTCTGCTTCTCCCTCTCCCACTCCCCCTGCTTGTGTTCCCTTTCTTGCTGTGTCTCTCTCTGTCAAATAATAAATAAAATCTTTTAAAAAAGAAAAGAAAAGAAAAAAGAAAAAAAGACGACCAAATTTACCAGTATCAGGAATGAAAAAGGGGACATCTGTACAGATCCTACATATAGAAGTGGAATAAGAGAATATTCTGAACAACTTTTTATCAAAAAATAAAATTCTAGAATTTAGGTAAAACAGAAAAATTCCTTGGGAAAAAAATTACCAAAGCTGACTTAAGAAACATAGAAGATGAATAACCCTGTATCTGTTTTTGAATTCATAAGCAAAAACTTTCCAGAAAGAAAACTGTATATCTAGACTATTTAACTGATAAATTCTACAAAATATTTAAGGAAGAAATAATACCAATCCCATACAAACTCTCAGCAAACAAGGAGGGAACACTTCTTCATTTATTCTACCAAGCTAGCATTGTTCTGATGCCAAAACCAGATAAAATAATCACAAGAAAAGAAAAATACAAACCAATAGTCCTCATGAATATGGACATAAAATTCTATATCAAAATATTAACAATTTAAGCCAGCGATATAAAGAAAACAGATAACATATCATGACCAACTGGGGTTTATGGCAGGAACATAAGATTGGCTTAACATTCAAAAATTAAATGTATTTCACCATATTTACAAAATAAAGGAGAAAAATCATATGCTCATATCAACTGTTGCAGAAAAAGCATTAGAAAGAACTGAACACACATGATAAAAACTCTCAGCAAATGAGGAAAAAAAAAGTCTTTAACCTAATAAAGAACATATTTAAAAAAAAAAAAAACAACTAAATCTAGAGCTAACATCATATTCAGTGAATAATGAGCACTTCACCCCTAGGATTAGGAACAAGGCAAATACATATGCTCTAACTACCTCTATTCAACACTGTACTGGAGGTCACAGCCAGTGCAATAAGAAAAAGAAATGAAAGGCATACATACTGGTAATAAAGAAGTAAAAACATCTTTATTACAAATGCAATGATCTCTCCTTTTTTAGAGATTTTATTTATTTGGCAGAGAGACAGGGACAGAGGGAATACAAGCAAGGGGAGTGGGAGAGGAGAAACAGGCCTTCTGCTGAGCAGGGAGCCTGATGCCGGGCTTAATCCCAGGGCTCTGTGACCATGATCTGAGCAAAGGCAGATGCTTAACTACTGAGTCACCCAGGCACCCCCACATGCAAGGATCATAGATAGAAAAATCCTAGGAATCCATTAAGAAGCTACTAGAATTTAGTAAAAGAATTTAGCAAGATGACAGGGCACATGATCAATATATTAAACAATTGCACTTTTATATAATTAGTAACAAGTAAAATGGAAAATTAAAAAATACCATTTACAACAGCTTAAAAAAAACACAAGAAATACTTGGTGTTATATTTGCAAGACCAGTACACTGAAAAGTACAAAACACTGCTAAGAGGAAGTAAGGAAAATCTAAATAAGTAGAGACATTCACATGCTCATGCATGGCAAGACTCAACCCTGTGAAGATACCATTTCCCACTGAGCTGATCTATCAAGTCAACATGGCTCAGTCAGAATCCCGGCACTGGGGAAATGCAAATTAAAACCACAACAAAGTACCATTCATCGCCAGATCCCGAGAAATACACAGAACAACTGCAATTTCTCATACATTGCTGGTCGCTGTGTAGCACAACCCCTTAAAAAGCTGAACACAGATCTTCCTGTGACTCAGAAATTTCAGTTGTAACTGGAATTTAAAAAAAAATGAATGAATGGAGGAAAAACAGGAGTATAAAAAGGATGGTATGAAAATGCTAACAGCAGTTGTATTCCTAATAGCAAAAAGGTGGAAAGAATTCAAACGTCCATGAATAGGAAAAAGAGCAATTATGGCATACTCATAAAACCAAAAGAAACAAGCCACTGATACAACACATATGAATTTTAAAGTAACTTATATGAAAGAAGTCAGAGAAAAGAGTACATACATAAGATTCCATTTACGTGAAATTCAAGAACTGACAAAGTCATGTATGCTAACAAATCAGAAGGGAATGTTGGGTGGGCAGCCAGGGGCAGGGAACTGCCCACAGAGGCAGAAGGGAATGTTGGAAATGCTGGAAATATCTTTACTGGGGTTGTGGTTACACATGTGTACACATTTTTTTCAAAACTTAAGAAATATTCCAAATTAACACATTTTATTGTTATTTTATACTTCAGCAAAAACTATTAAAAAATAAAGACTAAAATTAAAAAAAAATCCGAGTCCATGTTCTTCTCTGCCTAAGAGCTCCACGTCACAGGGGGGCAGGCTGAGGGGACACCCGCGAGTTTTCAACAGTTTCTCAAACTGATCTTCAACTTCACTGAAGACTCCAGGGAGTATCTCAGCAAGTTTTTTAAGTGTTCACTTTTTTCTCAATTCGTTTCATTTACTATTATTTTTTCTTATTCTGTGAGTTGACATGGAAACTTTTTTCCTTCTTAAATTCAGTTTTTTTCTTTTCCTCTACCACCAAAACACATTTCCACCTTTTTTCTGAAGAGTACAATTTATTCCTAAGCATTGATGGACAGTCTGAAAACAAAACTATGACAATGTTACCAAGTATTAACAGGAACTATCTTGCCAGAAGCCAGGTAAAAAAAAGAGCTTTGAGCTTCGACTACCAATACAATTCTCCCGCCCTGACCACCCAAATATCTAGATCTTATTAATCACAGAGCACGCAGACTACTGGCTGCTGCCCGTCAGCCAGTTTCCAAACCTCTGCTTCATCCATGGTTAAAACTTTACTAGTTACGGGCGCCCAGGTGGCTTAGCTGTTAAGCGTCTGCCTTCAGCTCAGGTCATGATCCCGGAGTCCCAGGACTGAGCCCACATCGGGCTCCCTGCTCGGCGAGAAGCCTGCTTCTCCCTCTCTCACTCCCCCTGCTTGTGTTCCCTCTCTGGCTGTGTGTCTCTCTGTCGAATAAATAAAAATCTTTAAAAAAAAAAAAAAGACCACACAACTAGATGCCTGGGTGGCTCAGTGGGTTAAAGCCTCTGCCTCGGCTCAGATCATGATCTCAGGGTCCTGGGATCAAGGCCCATATCAGGCTCTCTGCTCATCAGGGAGCCTGCTTCCTCCTCTCTCTCTGCCTGCCTCTCTGCCTGCCTGTGATCTCTCTCTGTGTCAAATAGATAAATAAATAAAATCTTAAAAAAAGAAAAAAAAAGACCACACTACTAGACAAGTTTGAGGGCTGGCAGATCTCTGCCATAACAAAGGGCAGGAACCACAGCAACTTTCCGACGTGCCAACACCACAAAATGTGGGCATACACACGGCATCAGAAGTGCATGCTGAGCACACAGCTCAGTGTGATTATCATGTCCCCGATGTGCACTAATTATAAATGTAAATGCTAAAGTACTAAATAGTTACAGGCATCAAAACACAGGTTATTTTTTAATTTGATGGAACAGTGAAAACAACAGATGGAAGACAACAGCAAGTGTGGTCCACTTTGAGAACAGTAAGAACAAAGAGGGTGTCACATACGTAATCTCAGTGATCATACAACCATGTAATTCTGTTAAAAAAAGCAAAAGGAAAAAGAGAAACTCTCATTCAGAAGGCTGGACTTGACACAAACCCATGTAATATGTTAACAAGCCCAGGAAACTCAACAAAGGCCTCTGCGGGGCCAGGAAGGACCATGGAGGCCACGGCTGGGCAGAGAACAGAGCAACAGAATCCCTGCGAGACACTGAGAGTGCCCTCGGAGGCAGAGGGGAGTAAACATGTTTACTACAAACACATAGTCTAAGAGCGCTGAGTATATACAGACCCAATCTCAGTCACCATAATTTCTGAAAATACTCTGCATTACTCAACAGTAACAATAAATGATGCTCGGAATGGTGACTGCGTCACCAAGAAATACTAAAGTATGCTCAATAGCCCTCACTAAAAACAGCACCATGCACCATGTTTTATGAAGGTGGCTAAAGAACGGTTATAATTTTCATCATTTCCCAGCGTAAAGTCCTGAGCTTTGGTTATCTCTGGACGGCAGGCGTGTGCAACGCCCCACCTCCCCCAACCGTGCGCTGCCATGCCCCCCTCCTAGCGCTCTCTCAGTGCAGACAGCACCAGACTGAGTTTACAGACAGGTCCAGAGATGTCTGTAAAACTATCACACAGATTAAACAAGTTTTTATGTTTTCAAGCACATTCTGAAAATGGGATTTCTCCTGTTATTATAAAACATCGTCCACAGAAAATAATCCACCCTACCTGCAGGAAGACGACTGCCAGGTCTTATTTGTGGGTTCATTATCACCTACTGAAATTCTGTAAGCTTTCACTTTCTAATTAGCTAGTGACTCACTATTCTCGGTTCCTCACTCCCTCTCCATCCCCCAAATAAAGTAGCACCCTCCATTTCCCCCACAACACTCCCTTCCCCACCTACCCCACAGCAGCACCTGCTGCCTAAAGCAGAGACCCTCCGCCCAACGTAAACACTGGCGGTCCGTGCCAGGCTACAATCTGCAATGCCCAGAGCTGCACCGCAGCAAGAGAAAAGCCAAGTAAGTCCTTCATGTTGCTGCCCGGTCCAGCCAAGGAGGGATAGGTTACCACTCCGGAGCCCCTGGAGCTTGGAGACTTACCAGTCCTAATGAGAACAGCTGGTAATCTCTTACCTTCCTGTGCCAGACCCTGGGCTGAAATGCTTCACCCACATTATCTATTTAATCATCATAATTGTCCCATGAGATAGGTCCTATTTGATCCCCACTTTCTAGCTGGATGGGCTGTGCAAAGGGGTTATGAAGCAAATGAACGAGGATCACACTGCCACGAAATGGCAGAGCAGGATCAGAACCCAGTTGTGATTTCAAAGCTCACACTCTTCCCCGTCCTAACATCTTCTGTGGCCCTTCACGCCAGTTATTAAAGTCTGCACCTTGTTTTTCGAGCATATACAAAATGCCACAGATTCCCTTTATTCTGCTTCCTTGGACTACAAGGCACACTCTCGTCTTCACGTGGAATAGTTTTAACTGTCATCACTTTCAAAAGTGACAGGATAAATCAAGGCGAAGTTTCCAGATCTAGGCAGCCTTTAAACTCTGCTGTCTGAAATCACTTAAACACTTAAGTATGTAAGAATATTACCTGGGCTTACAGTCAGCTGAAAGCAATGAAGCTTGTTTGGATCAGGAAAATGCACCTTACATGTACCTGCAAAAGAAGCAGCACATCAGGAAGGTCTGACAGCCAGCAGCAGTCCTTCTGTGGAGGCTAACCCGGAAACACACGGGGCTGACGGGGTCGGAGGGGGTGCACAATCCTCCCTGCTCTTGTCTGACGGTGACTGTGCCACGGTGCTAGAACCACACACCAGCGACGTGGCCATACAGTCTTTTACTTGCTGACTCCAAACTGAGATGGCTTCTTTCAACCTTTAAACACTCTCTAAAAATCGAAATCTTTCCATTAACTTCAAGAATTATGCTACTTTAACTTTGAAAAGAGAAAACCACATCTCAAGGAGATGAACACATGTGGGTAAGGCTAACTATAAACACGGCAAAACCAGAAGAACCCGGGCCAACCTTCTGGCCTGTTCACCCACCACCATACTTATTCACACCGACCACAGCAAACTCAAGTTCAAAAGAAGGGCGCCCATGAAGTTAACTCACACCTGGTTTACCATGGCATTACGTGGCAGGGGAAAAAAGTCTTCCCAGGCCAACTGGTAGCTCAGTTGGCTTTGCTGGTGAAATGATGCTCTGCTCAGAGGGCGACACCCTGTGCCCACTGCACCACATCCCAAAGGGTCTGGTAAATCAGGACAAGGCGTTCTCACCGAGAGGAGAGCTAATGGCTCGTGGTACAGACAAGGGAAGCTGGCTACAACTGCATCCTTCAAGCAATGATAGCAAAGAATGGTAAACATACAAGGAATAAATAGCCACTAAATTGGGAAGGAATAGATGCAGAAATTGTCTATTATTTTATAAACTCAGAAAATATGCTAAACTCCTTAGGTCACTTACTGACTTTATTCCTAACAAGTCTCACCACTAAAAATGTTTCTCTGGTTGTACAACGGTAGGAAATTTCACCAAAAATAGGACGATTCAAATTTAGACTTAGAAATGGCCCTTAGAGATCATCTAGTTCAATGTCCTCAAGCATGAGGTAACACAAAGGTCCGGAGAGGTCTGGCAACCAGCCCAGGATCACACAGATTATCAACCGAAGGTTTTGTTCCCAAATTAAAGATGAGTTCATGGCTCTTCTCCCTATACCACGCCTCATTTCATTACTTCATGAACAAGTCAGGTGCGAGGCATAAAAACCACATAGAATGGTTAACGGGGCTTCCTTCTTTTCTTTCTTTTCTTTGTTTTTGCCAATATCTCAGAAAATCATTGCAGAATAAAGGTAACTTAATCTAGAAGAGCAAGAAGGGGTCTCAGAGATTACATTGTCACATTCCTTACTTTATAAATAATGAAGCTGGGAGCCATCGAGTTCAAGACTTTTGCCCCAACCACACATGTGAACTGTATACGGGCTTCGTTTCTCCTAATCTTGACTTGAAATGAGAAATGCTATTTTTCCAATGAGATCTATGCAATAAAAATGTAGGATATCTCACTGATGGGCTGAAGTTGGCCGCATTCCTTTGTTTTCACACTTGGCCTTCTCCTTCGTTTTGGTAGAAGGATAGACATAAAAATCCATCCCTTTAGAATGGACTGGCCCACCAATAATAAAGAGGTTACCAAGGGAGATTAACAAACAATACAAGTACTGAAAAGAAGCAAACATTTTAAAGCTCAAAGAAGTTTAACAACAGCAACAACAACAAAAGGTTCAGAGACAGGTTTTTGCTTTAGTTCAGAGCTTTTCCTCTGTCTGCAGGCAGGGGCTAACATCTTGTATTTCCATCTAACTGAAAGAAGGTATTTTTTGCCAACAGAGAAATGTCTGAACCTGCATATACAGAGCTTCCAACTGTTCCTGAATGCTGGCTGAGTGGCACCGCTACAGGACAAGTCATTTTGTTTTTCTTGTCAATGCTTTAGAGAGATCATCAGTACTAGATAGGATACTATAAGGATTTCTTCTTTGGTGGCTTCCTGTTTTCTCTTTAGAGTAATGAGTTGCATACTTTTGGAAAGCATGGCTTACTTGTATAAACTTAGACTTCTCCCACCCTAATAGCAGAGGGGAGGGAGAAAGTGAGAAGAGACAGACAGGATGTAGTCTCTTTAATCGGATACTTAAGTCATAAACACTATAGGGAGATGCCCTTTTCGAACCTAAGGTGTTCAGTTAAAATCCTGGTTTGAAAACCAATTACAGTTTGTTTTTACAAACTTTTTTTTGTAAACTTTCTTTTTTTTTTTTGTAAACTTTCTTTTTTTAAGGCTCCCTGCCCAGGCTTGCACTCACAACCCTGAGCTCAAGACCGAGCCAGCGAGGTGCCCCCCAAAGTCTAATTATTTTCAAACCAAAATTTTAGATAAAGTTAAAGCTATCCTCTACGGGTTAAAAACCAATAATTTCTGTAAGAATCATACTTAAGGACAAAATAAACCATGTGTAAGTGGTAAGTTTTTATGGCTTTTGATTAAATATATGCATGTGTGTGTGGGCGCATACCCTTTAAGAAAACACCAAAACACTTCCTTCCGGTTCTGACTAGAAGAAAACTTTGAGATCAAGCAATTAGGGATTTTTAGACATTTTTGACTGAGACCCACACTAAGAAACCTATTTTGTATCACAACCCACCATGCCCACAGATAAATACCACACATTAAAAATAATTTTCCAAGGAACTATGTGTACTTACCCTTACAAATGATTTTACAACCACTTAAGGTCACAACCACTATCCTCCTTCTCCCTGTAGCTGGTGGCAGGAACGGGCCCTCTGTTCTCTGGGTCAGGTGGGCCAGGGAGACCAAGCTCTGGAGAGCACTCACCCAGACCGGAAGGCCCGCTCACCCAGACCAGAAGGCCCGCTCACCCAGACCGGAAGGCCCGCTCACCCAGACCAGAAGGCACGCTCACCCAGACCGGAAGGCCCGCTCACCCAGACCGGAAGACCCACGCAGGAAGTAGCTCACACTGACTAACATCCTCTCAGCCTCAGAACCATTGTAACCAAACATGATGATAAAAAGTTCTAATTCAAAAAAATACTAAAATGGCCAAAAAAATACCAAAATGGCCAAAATACTTTGGCTTTTTAATACTATCATTAAATTGGAGAAGAGATTAATAACAGGAAAAGAAAAACAATCCCTGACACATCACACAAATGAACTGCCCGGTAAGTGAGCTTGCTCCCGAGTGAGAACTGCACAGCGGGTCTGCGCACTTGCACCAGAAGGACCAAGGTGAGGACACCTGGTGACATAAGGGCTGCAGTCACTCCAGCTCATGCATGGAGACACATTATGGGCAAGCATTTTCTGGACTGTTCTAACACTCATGAAAACAGGACCATCTGTCACTGACTTATAGATCTTTTCCCTGGAAGAGGACATGGGACAGAACTCTGTGGAAGAGATACAAAAGCCAACCACGTCACCTCTGCCCTGGTAAGGAGAGCTACAATCACGAAGATGGTAAATCTCTCACTCTTACCTGAGCCTTGACTAAATTCTACCACCTGTGTGCACAAAATTAAAACTCACTCCCAACACACATGAAAAAACAGGCTTTTGGCTATGCAAGATTATTAAAACATTAAAAAACCCCACAACTTCTCCATCCAATTACTTTGCAGCACTTACTGTCTGGGTGGGGAAGCTATACTTACACGGTAAATTAGCTTCAAGCTCCGCAACCTCTGTGGAAACAAAAAGACCATTGTTAGTATCAGTCACGTCTCCACATCAAACCACCAGCTCTAAAGTGGCAACTTCTCCCAGAATGCTGAGGAACAAAATGGACTGAAGAAACTGAAACCTACACTTGGACTAATGTTTAGACTTCAAGCCACGGAACTGCTTTCAAAGGCACAGAGGGACTCGTGCAATGCCAGAAGTACAGTCACAGGCCCTTGAAAATGTACTTAGTATAAATGAAAATCATTTAAAATTCACACAGAAATCACCCATAGGTAAACGATCGCTGAAGTGTTTATGAAAGTTTTGTTCCCCTCCATAGCAGCACTACCCTTCTTAGAATTTGACTTATACATACATCTCGTGTTTCTTCCAGATCTGTCTTCTATGCGGCTCACCCAGTGTGTGCTTGAACCTTCCCAGTCAGAGTCAGCTCGGCCTCCTGCAGGGGCCCCAGGCTGTGCTGTTAGCCAGCTATCTGTTATAGCTTGAGCTGCCCAAGGAAGGGGGCTTGGAGGCTTGGCCCTTGGAATCACCACTCACTCCGTGGTTAAGCCCAGCACCCCTGTGTCAGGCCAAAGCTGTAGGTCTGGAGGCACCCCGGAATAAGTGGGCAGGCAAGTCAGTGCCTTTTATGTGCCTCCAACGTAAGAGAATGTGCTCCAGGGTTGTGGGAGCACAAAGACTCCCCCAGCTGTGGAGACTAGAGAAAGGAGGTCTATGGGCCAGGCTTTAAAGAATGAATAGAATGAAGGCCAGCAGAAGAGAAAAAAACGCATTCCTGGAAGCTGAGTGAGTGATGTGCGAAAGCACAGAAAGCAGAAGGCATATGGTGCAGCCAGAGCAGGGGTACAAAACAACAAAACAATAGGAGACAAGGTGGAAAAACAGGGCCAGGATCTCAGACGGCCCTGATGGCACAGCTTAGAATTCTAAACTTGAATCTGCAGCAATAGGGAGCTGAAGGACACTTCTGAACAAAAGTTTCCAGACCTTCCTCAAGAGGACAATTTCAGAAAGGGCAAAGCAGAAGCCAGGTGACCTGCGAGGTCAGCACTCTGAAAGGCAGCCAAGGCTAGCAAAGGCAGAGAGAGTCCAGGTGCTGCGTGCAGAGAGGAAAAAAGCATCTGCCAGCTGTGCGGGGCAGGAGGGTCAGAGATGGCAGAGGGTGGACATACTGGGCAAGTCCTGGGAGGAGGAAACTTAAATCTGGGTGCACGGCTAGGGCTGAGAAGTTCCTGCAGTGGTACCACCTGAACATGAGACTGAGAGGGGAGACTAGTGAAAAGAATGAAGCTCGGCAGAGCAGAGGACAAGAGCAAGGGGGTCCTTCACGACAAAAGGCGGAAAAATAGGTGACACATGGGGAACACAAGGACTCAGGGGACAGACTGATCCAAGGGAAATGAGGTCCCAGTCCAGGCCATCAGATATGAATCTGACACTGCTGAGGGAAATGGAAACAGCAGGAAGGCAAGTGGCAGGATGGAAACCAGATCACAAAAAACTTAGAAGCAAATGGGTGGTCAAAATATAGAAGTAGCGGACAGCACAATTCCTTCCTGCCAAGTACGGAGCGGTGGGCAGGAGCGGAGAAGGGGCCATCACGCAGCACGGCTGAACGCTGAGCATGAGTGGGAGGACTGACAGATGGCTCCAATCTGAGGCCAAGGGCTTAAGAGACCCCAGGCCTTTACTATCAGCCATCTGAGAATCTGGGTACAGGCATGGGACCCACTAACTGTGTTCGCTCTGGGGTCTAGGTATTTAGAAGAGACACTCAGAAAGGTGGAGTGGGCAGAGGAGGGAGGAGCTAGGGACTGGAACGGTGCCTGCGTGGGCTACAGTGTTCTACCTGACGCTCTGGCCAGGGAGAGACAAAGAGCAAATCTCTTCAGCGGGGCAGGGCACAAGGAGAAGAGTGACAGCTCATGATCCTCTTGCTGTGACTGGAAAAGGAACCAGCCGGGGAAGTCTGTTTTCTTGGCTGCCTTATGTTGTGGTGCACGTAAAATACAGTCACTTAACAGAATGTAACTAAGAGTCCTATGAACGTTCATTCTTCTTCTGCTTCTAATGACCACAGTGATCTTTAGCTTTGTCTCTCCGGCGGGCACGCACGTTCTCAGCCTCCCTCGCAGCAGGGCCCTCACTAAGGACAAGAGAGTGCGGCTAACGGGGCGGTGGGCACAGCGTCAGCTCTGAGGCCACCCAGGGCCACACGCTGCTCCAGCCAAACACACGGGGCATTTGTTTTATCAAAAAAGCACATATTTTATCAAATGAGTCATTCATTAATCACTTAAAATAAATGTTACCTATGTAATTAAACTGTATGTTTTTAAACTATATGCATTTGCATATTTGATTATACTATCATTTAGCTTATTGGTAAGAACTTAGAAGAAACTGTCCTTGGGGGCCCCTGTTTTGAGAGACTGATGTTGGAACTGGCTTTCCCGGGCAAGCCTGTCCCGTCTTACACTTGTGAGAACTCTGGCAGTCCAGCTTTAAAAAACACCCAGTGAAATAAAAAAACATGTCCAGAGGACTTGAGGAGGAGGGGGCCTTAAAACAGAAGCAAAATGCTTGAGAAGACCATGTGGTGCCAAGGGACAGGGAAGAGGGAGGTCAGAACACAAGAGGACAGCAAAGCCCTGACCAAGGGCAGGGTGGTGACCAAGCAACAGAACTGAACTGGACCCCTGCACCAAACGGATGGCAACAGGGGCAAGAGGCCTGTGTCCCCAGGAAGCCTGACTGTAGGACTGGGAATCTCTACACTCGCTGCACATCACTCGCCTGGGGAGTTTTTTCTGTGTCCCCCCTTTTAAAAACAGCTTTGGTGAGGTACAATTTACTAAAACATAGACCCACTTTTAGTGTATGATTCAATAGTTTTTAGTAAAACCTGGAGCTGTGCATTCATCACCACAACCTAGTACCTGCTGAGCTCTTAAAATTCCTAGTCCTATGCAGACTCATTACACCAGAAGTTTGACATGGGGCCTAGACCTCTGAGTTTTTACTCTCCCCAGGTATCAGAACCTGCCATGGGATATTTGGCCATGTTAAATTATCAGCTATTTACATAGATGGATTTAGTAACTTCACACTGCCGTCTAGAATTCAACTCCAAAGATGAGCATCAGCTTGCATTTCCAGGCTCAGTGTTAGTCAAGGGAGGTGGACAAGGGCCAGCGGAGCCCCACCATAGTCAGGGCCTCTGTCGGCTTCTGGTCCAAGAGCAGGGAAGAAATAGAATCTCGGGAGCATGAGGATTTCAATAAAGATAATCAGCATTTTAGTTCAGTCCAGTGCAGAAGGTAAAATAAGACACACACTCTCATGGAGTTGTCACAAATGACACACAGTTTCTCTACACTTCAAATAATGGCAAATAAGAATTCACTGATATCAGTAGCTATCGCCTTAGAATCTGGGTACAAGAAGTCTATGGCCAAAGAAACAAGTGAATTGCTTCACAAGGCTTGAGAGGACTTTTTTTGCAAAGCAGCAGCCTTTCCCCGGATGACCTCACTGCCTGCAGGACCAACCCCTGCCTGTAAAATAGCAAGATGTTCAGATATTTTTAACCTGCTCAAGTCTCGCCTGTTCCAAGATGCTAACACCTCTACCCCTCAGTGGCCCAGCCTTTCTGGGGGGGCACTTGCACAATTCCGAGGCTGCACAACTTCCTTCCAAGAAATTAGACTCTTTTCCTTTCTAACTAAAGAGCAAACCACAGAGCCCACTTGAAGCACGACTGCCCTGCGATATCAGATTACAAAGTCCACCCAATGACCACAGTGGCCCCCACGCAGCACGTCTTCACCCCTCTCTGCCACAGGCTGCTCACAACACAGTGCTCTTGTTTCTCCACTGCCTGCCCCTCAAATCTGCGCCTTATTCACGGTAGGGGACTTATAGTCTGACCCAGCCCCGCAACCCCGGTACTTGGCCCCGGGCTTGGCACACACAGGGTGCTCCGGAAACACTTAACAAATAAGCATTCTCGCCAGCAAGCTGCCCGTGCTCCTGGTGTGCATGTCCTGAGATGTGAGAAGCCTCACCCCTTGTGCAGTTAGGGGCCAATGCATTCCAAAGCTGCTGTGGAAGTGTGTTCCCTCAAAGTTCCTAGGTTGAAGCCCTGCCCCTGCCCCACCCCCATCTGATGGTGTTAAGAGGTGGGGCCTTTGGGAGGTGATCAGAGTTAGATGAGGTCATGAGGGTGGGGCCTTCACGATGGGGTGAGTGCCCGTATAAGAGATACCAGGTACTTGCAGGCTGGAAAGGGGTCCTCACCGGGCACTAAACCTGCCGATGCCGTGATCTTGGACTCCCCAGCCCTTAGGACCATGAGAGGAAACGCGTGTTGCGCAAGCCCCCCAATCCACAGTGTTTGCTTATGGCAGTCTGGGCTAAGACGAGGGGCCAATCATAGACACGGAAGGCTCTTGGCGAGAGCCAGCTCCAAGCCCCACTGGGCAGGACAGCTGTGCCATTCCATCCGGGCAGAGATGCAGCTACTTCCCAGAAGACTTCATTACCTCCTTCCACCTGAACCACTAGCTCTTAGATTTCTTTGACTGGAACTTTCTCTCTTAGTTTCCTGCCTGTCTTTATGCGTTGAGCACCTCTTCTGCGGTCTCAGCATCCATGCACAGTGCCCGTATCTGGGAGGCACCTGAACTAAGGGCAACAGCCCCTCCACAGAGTCGAGGACTGAGGGCCCCATGGAGCCTCACATCAGCCCTTCTACTCGGGCTCGGGGCCTTTTAGCAGCGCACTGCGGGGTGCCGGCCCAGAGCACTCACAGCACCCTCCACGCTCTGAGGGAGCAAGGCTGTGACCCTGACAACCAGCGCAGCTGCTACAGCAGACGGGAGCAACGGGAATGGAACCCAAGGCCTCATGCCACCCCGCTGTCTGCCTTCCACAATGCTCCCGCTCCCCTGGGCTACCAGGTACACCTAAGTGGGGCCACCAAGCTCCCTGGGCAGCCTGGCTGGTACTTACCCTTCAACAAAGCACTTTTTAAAGGTTAACCCTGGAGCCAGCTGCCTTGTGTGCGTTTTAGCAGGACTCTTCCGCTCTGGGCCACTGCGCCAGCTTTTATTCTTTATTTTTACTATTTTTTAAGATTTTAGGTTTAAGTGAGCCCTACACCCAACATGGTGCTCAGACTCACAAGCCCGATATCAAGAGTCACGTGCTCTACCGACCGAGCCAGCCAGGCATGCTTTAAGTTTTTAAAATACATACTGTTGTGCTAAGCGCTCTGAATATTCTGGCAACATGGTGAGCCAAACCCTGAGCCCACCCTCAGAGTCCTGGGCAGGGCCTGGCATGGAGAACACAGCTCTGGAGAACAATAAACGGTTCTCTTTCCCCCGCTCTTCCAGGAACTGCACTGGAATGGGGCCCTTCCCATCCCATGACCGAACTGCTCATGTGGACACAGCAGCTCCCCTGGGGGCACCTGCACCTGGCCACCCTGGGAAGCACAGGCAGATGGGCAGCCACGAACCACCTGTGGGGTGGGGGCTGGGATGGATAAAGGTGCACACAGATTCATTCCCTCTTATTCCCCTAATTCTAGAACTGACCCTGAACTCAGCTCAATCCAAGTCTCCACATTTAACAAAGACAAATAGAGGTAAAAGGTTCCTAGCCCTTCGGGGTCTTCAGGGGTCACTAACACTAGACCGGCACACAGCAGGGATCAGAATGTCTGTTGAGCAAAAAAAATGAAAGAACAAGAAGACACACACAATCCCACTGTACAAAAAGTGCCAAGCTTGGGTTAGCTAAGACCCTGCCAGGCTTTTCTGGCAGGTGAGGAGCACCATCAGACTTAGAACTTTGATGGACTCAGTGGTCCCACAAACGTCCACCAAGGAGCTCAGCACCACCTGCCCTGAGTAAAAACACCAGTGGCAGCTCCCCAGTTAGGCCCAGACCTGCAGACCTGACACTCTCCAGTGCCCTTAGCTCCTAGGAGTCAGGGCAGAAGGCAGCCCTCAGTCCTCGCCCAGAAACACTCGATTGTTCTACACCCTCCAGGGACTGCTGTGATGAGGATCTTCCAGTTCCAGCCTGCAGGATGTCCCTGTGACCCGAGGTGCAAACGAAGCCGGTGTGACCAAGGCACCAGCACAGAGGAGGCCTCCCCTAGCCAGCAGCTCCAACGAGGCTGTGGTCTGACCACGGACAGTGGACTCCAGGCAAGGAAGGGAGGAGGAGCTACAGCTCTGCTGCCAGTACCGGCCCTCACCATTAGCGCCAACGGTCCCTCCAGCCTGCAATCTCCCCCACCCATAGCCCAACCCTACTGCCATCTTTAGCAAGCCAGATCCATGCCTTTGGGCTATGGGATACACAGCCCTCCCACTCCCCCTCACCGCCCACAGGGCTCTCAGCAGATGGCCTTCAGCTCTCAGTCCTCCCACGGCCTGTGTAAAGTTGCACAGACCCCCTCACCCCACTCAGGGCAGCCACTCTGGCAACCGATCCACGCAGAGCAGGAAAACATGACCATCTCACCTGACTGGGGACTGCTCTGAAGGCGACGCCTGCCCAAAGCAGAGGCTGTCTGGGGCTTTCCCCAGAGCTCAATTTCTTGCTCTGCCTGCTCCTGAGTCCTTCACCTCCCTCTCCGAAGGATACTCCTTTATAACTATCCTGATACCAAATTCCCCAATCTTTAATCCAGCCTATGGCACTGAATCCCAAGACACATTAACACACTTTTCTACAAACTAATGATTCTCATGAGTAACATTCCCACAAGAGTCAAAGCCACAGCCCAGGATGACAGTGCTGACTACAGCAATCTTGTCGAACTCAGACGTCCAACTTCTCTCCAAGTTCCCAAAGGGAACTTCCCCTAGACTCTCCCCTAGAGCTCCCCATAATCACCCCTCAAGTGCCCCACAAGGCCACGGGCTCTTGGACTCCACACACCACTTCCGCCATCTGCAATCTCCCACATCCAGCCAAGCCAGGAGTGCTCTAGGGGCAGATCAAGCGACGGTGGACCACAAGAGCACCCTCCACTATGTGCCTGCTCTTCTCAGCCCGCTCTCTCAGGCCAGGAGTGCTCTAGGGGCAGATCAAGCGACGGTGGGCCACAAGAGCACCCTCCACTATGTGCCTGCTCTTCTCAGCCTGCTTTCTCAGGCCAGGCCCACCCTAGTTCTCCACCCACCCTCCCCTACATGCCCAAACTGCTCACCACTCAGCCAGTGCAGCCTGGTCCAAAAGCCCCGGGAAGGCAGGAGGGAGCAGGCCACATGAGGTGTGTATTACTCTGAGCCCTACTGCCCCCAGCAACGCCAGAAACCCGATCATCACCAGTGCCCTGGGAGGATGGAAACAGGCGGCCCCACAGGGTGGTTCTGTACTCTTCTCTCGGATGAGTCTCACAAAGTCAGAGGACCTTAGCAGGACCCTACAAACTGAGCCAAAGACATCTGTCCTGCAGCAGGGGCGAAGACCAGTTCTATGAGCTTCCATGAGTTCCCTGGGGCCACATCAGGCCCTAGAGCTGCTGGAGAGCTGCCAGGTGAAACCCTGAGCAGAGTGGGAGCATAAAGGAACCCCTGCACCTCCCTGAATGCTCTCTGCGGTGGGCATGCACTCCCGTTCTGCTCACTCAGCTTCTGCTTGCTGGGCCTGCTCCTCCAGAGCCTACCCCACCCCAGAATGTGGGTCTGGCTGTGCTGCTACAATAAGCTGTACTCGGGGCACATTTCTAAACTTCTCTGAGTCTCAGTCCTTTAGGGGCAGAATGAACCACCTGCCTGGCAAGGCTTATCAGGAAAAGTCAAACAAGAACTGCCCTATAAAGTGTCCAACGGAGGGCCTGATCCGAGTACAAAAGTGTACAAAAAGTGCTCCATGTACAAAATTATTAACCATGACAAGGACATAGGGAAGAAGATGAGACAGCCTTCTCGCTGCTCACCTGCTCCTCCTCAGCTACCATCTGGGCCTTCCCCACTCTAACTCCAGGGCACTAAAACACCTTCCACTTAAGGGGCGTGTCAACACATCAGAGCCTTTCCCCAGCCTGCGCGGCTCCTGGCTTCCCCCACAGACGGAACCCTGGAGCCAGCATCTGGCAAAGAGACTCAGGTCTTAATCAGGCCCATCCAAGTGAGGAGCGGTAGCCCAAGTCCTACCTCTGACTGCTACAGGGCCATCGCAGATACTGAATTCAACCTGACAGACTGGGTAATGTCAAAACCTAAGAAATGATTCTTACCCTATCGTTGCCAATCAACCATCAGGGCAGATAAACCAGAGCTAAGGCCAGATCCAGGGGCAGAGAGAGTAAGGACGAGCGCAGCAGCGCACCGAGCAAGACTCCCTGAACCTGATGCCTTCGAGGTGCCACTCCCGCCAAGCTCGGCAGTGCCTCGTTCCCGAGCGGCACAAATAGTGCCTGCACCCACACCACCCCCGCCATCAGGTCCGCGTCAGGACACACAAATGCCAGCAGCCTCACGGTGGCTCCCCGATTAGACACGAAAACAGGCAGTCCCAGCCAACTGTATAGCTCATTGCTTCCTAGCTCCTGTACGCTTAAGAAATGTAGACACATGCGATAAAGTAAAAAGTGCTGCAGATTCTAAGGTCCTTAAGGCAGGAACTGTGCCTTCCTCCTCTTCTGTAGTCCTCATGACCCCAGGAAACTGCCTTTGCAGCCGACAGTTCTAAGTTTGATCAATGAAATGAATGCAAAAATCCCACACAAACACAGACATATTCACACACACTATAAACACCCCTCTGCAGACACTATAGCTCGAGAACCCTCAGTTATTAACTCCACGAAGGGAACTAATTTTGTACAAGGCTCTCTTCAGGCTGGGACCTGAATGAAGTACAGAAGGACCCTGGAGATTACTGAATCCCACCCCTCCCTTGACAGACCAGAAACTGGTGCTGAGGTGTTAAGAGGGGGACTCTGGAACTCCCTGTGATTGGGCACAAGAAGACCTCCTCCCCCCGGCCCCGCCAACCAGCCAGATCCTGACAGCACTACGACCAGAGTGCCACAGTCCTCCCCCCGGCACCTGGCAGCCCCGACCCAGCATAGTCCAAGGGTGTACGAATACCACATTTTCTTGTCCTTAGTATTCCCACAAAGTCCTTGGAAGTGACAAGCAATTATATTTTTAAATATTTTCAAATAGGTATTTCTACTCAGCAACTGGGTGCTTCATTCATATCCTCAAAGAACCTCCGGTCAGACTGCATTTTGTTACAGGAGAGAAACCAGCTCACACGAATGACATTACCTTTAACAAGCAGCCTGTCTCTCACAGACACTCTCCGAGCGGAGTCGGAGGCCGTGGCGGATGTCCGGGACCCTTTGAGACCGTCCTCCCGCTTCAGTTTGCTTGCCAGCGTCAGCATTACTGCTACCTTTACCCTGAGACAGACCAAAAGCAGGGTTACGGACATGTCTTGAGACAATGACTGGAAATTGAAGACAAGGCCATAGGTGGTTAACTTTTTCCTATAATTAAGTTAGAGAAAAATTCAGCATCTAAGGCACATTCATAAGATTGAATTCCTTTATAATTAATTTGGGAAATTTCCATGCCATCCAATGTAAGTCTAATTCTTTAAAGCACACAAATATTTTAAAAAGGGAGAGCCACGCATTTAACATTCATTAGACACCAGGCCCTGGGACACAGAGGTTGACAAAGCTCCCATGAGCTCGTGGTCTAGGGGAGTCTCCACCAATGGGTTCCACGTTGGCCCCCACTGTCCTCTGGCTAAGTGTGCCCTTCTCTGCTGCAGGGACCATGCATGCACCTGTGCGTGAGACCCCTGTGCCTGGCCCATCACAGACAGGGGGGCATCAGCCTTGGGGAGGAAGAAGCAATGCAATGCTTTCTTTTTCTTCTTCCTTGAACGAAGGTGTGGCTGGAACCTTAAGAAGCATCTTTGCATTTGTTTACATTGTCTTATTTACATGTTTTAGGCAGTATCAACATCAATATTAAGTTATAATTAATGCCCCAGATTAGACTCTCTTCAAAGGCCACTTCCAACCCATCTGTGCTTCAGCCCCCGCCCCCCCAAAACTCACTGAAAGCTCACTGGGAAGGACAATAAAGACCAAAAACAAAAATTGGTCACCAACCCAATATTACCATAATTTCTTTTGTTGCTTTCATATTATTTCAATACCACTCTGATTGTTTTCAAAAGAAAACAATGTAAAACTTTCAAATCAGAAACCTGACCCAAACACAAAACTTTTAGTTTGAGGCCAAGATACTGAAAGGCAAAATAAGAATACATTTCCCCCACTGGTATTTTTAACCATTTTTAACCCAGGTTCTTTACATAACTTCTCATACCATTTTCTTCTGTGTATCTTTTCCTCCTCCAAAGATGTCACATCTTATTTTCTATTACGCATGCCATAAAAAAGAGACCCACTGAATACGATCTGTATCGTATATGACCCACACACAAACACACAACTAATCCCTTTTAGAATCA
>PITA01015710.1:0-49152 GCA_004023965.1 Spilogale gracilis | reverse complement strand
AAAAAAAAATGAAATGTCTTATGTACATGCCTATTCATTTTTGTATTATTCACAGGAACAAAAGATAAGGACCTATGTTATAGCCACACAACAGAGTATTATCCATCCTTCAAAAGAATATGGCAGGCAGGGAGGCTTCTATTGAGTACTATTGTGTAAAAAGAGGCAAAGAAATATGAATATGCAGACACACACATGTTTATATTTCTAAGAAAGAAAGAATAAACCCAAACCCAAAACTAGTAAGAATAGGTGAGGAAAGGGGGAAAAAAAAAAAAGGCATGGAGATAAGAAACAAGATTACCTTGATTTTGGTTTATAATTTTGACATAATTATTTAAATGTTTTACAAAGTCTAATAGAATTTTTTTTTTTAAGATTTTACCTATTTTTTTGACAGAGAGATCACAAGTAGGCAGAGAGGCAGGCAGAGAGTGAGGAGGAAGCAGGCTCCCTGCTGAGCAGAGAGCCTGATGCGGGCCTCCATCCCAGGACCCTGAGATCATGACCTGAGCTGAAGGCAGAGGCTTTAACCCACTGAGCCACCCAGGTGCCCAGAATTTTTAAAATTCTCTAAAAATTCAAAACAAATGCAAACACCTAAACTCTATAATGTTGTTTGTAGCGTAATTGCCCAGGAAATCATTACTACAATAAATATTTTAAAAATACAAAGTTTTGATTGTTGAATGGGAAATACTCCTAAGGAAAAAATATGACCAAAGAAACATCAAACTGCATCCAGTGATATTGGTGACATTAGTCTTGGTATCTCTATTAGGGGTTAAAACAAGTAAGTACAAGATTAAATGAATAAGAACAAAGATATGTGAAAGAAAAACAATGCACTTACTTTGCCTTCTTGCATGCATTATATTTTAGAGTTACCAATGTAGTTGATATGGAAAAGTTATTCATCAAAAAAAAATCAAGTTAATAAATGTAGAGAAAATGAGAGAATACAAGTGCAATTCACAGGAGTTACAGTGGTAGATGACACTGACAATGCCTGAACACAGTAGCTCATTTTAACATATCTAAGTCTAAGACATTCAAGCATCATGTATCATACCAAGAGGTACCACTACTTGGATATAGTTTTGTTAAGAAAAATTCAACCTGAAACTTTTCATGCCAGATTAGTATACCCATTTACAGGTAACACAGCAACAAAAGAGACTTTTTTTTATTTTTTAAGAGACATGTTTTGACTGCATGAAGGAGCAATAGGGCCAGGGCACCTGGGGGACTCAGATAGTTAAGCAATTGCCTTTGGCTCAGGTCATGATCCTGATACAGGATCCAATCCTGCAATAGGATCCCTGCTAAGCAGAGAATCTGCTTCTCCCATTGACCCTCCCCACTCTCATGCACTCTCTCTAATAAATAAATACAATTAAAAAAATTAGCAATAGGCCAAATACATAATGTGGACAAGTCTACAGGGCAAGTGAGCAAGTCTTCAACAAATAAATGCTATGAAAAATAACAAGAGATGAGAAGAGAACATTATAGATCAAAAATAATACAAGGGGCTTATCAACCAAATGTGGTATGTGGATCTGATGTGGCTCTTGATTTGATCAAACCAAAGTATTTTCGAGACAATCAGGAATATCTTGACAATGACTAAGCTTGTGATTGTGTATTGTGATTTAAGAATTTTTTTTTAAGAGATACTATGAGGTATTTATGGGAGAAATTATATGTCCAGATTTGTTTAAAATACTAAAGAAAAAAAACTGTAGGAAAATATTAGCAAACAACGATATGATAAAACTAGGTGTTTAGTATATTATCAGTTTATTATATGCTTCACTTTAATTTTTTATAATAGAATATTTTCATTTTATTATGGAAATATTCAAATACACACATGCTGAGACACAGGACATTATTTTAGGGCAGTTAGGAATTGAGTGACAACTTGAAAACAATGGAGCCTACACAGTAGCACGATACACTTCTATTTTGAAAAGCAAAGATAAGTCCATGAGAAAACACTTTTATTTCCTCCTAGCTACATGCAGAAGTTAATTACAAACATGCTAAAGGAAGACCATTCTGAGAAGAAAGCCAAGGGAAAAGGTCAGGAGCTGACCAGTGATCACAGACTAGTTCCTCTGGGAAAGAGAAACAATGGGGAAATTTGTAGTTCCTATCAAGTCTAATGGTGGCAAAGGGTATAAGTGTGAAAACAAATACGGACAGCTATATCCTAGTGCACACATTAGCCCTGATTTTATTTTTGGGTGTGCTTCACAGCATTTTCACCTGTTTTCTAGATTATTAAGATGAATCACCTGCACACCTACCTAAATCACTGGATATCATGAGATATATATGTATACATATAATTATCCATATACAGAATTATAGGATAGTATAAACATATTTTAGCAGTTCATATATTCTCTGGAAACTTAAGTTATACATGAACCTGAAGGTTGATTTGTAATTTTTAAAATTAATCTTGATTTTCTAAGTTTTAGCTGTTTACATTAAGGCTTTACATTTAGCTGTTTACATTAATTTTAAAACCTCCCCTTCTTCCAAAAATTAGCAAAACACATTTACATACAGATTATATACTGTTAAAAACAGGACAACAGGCCCAAAACAGAGTTGATTATGCTAAGTTCCATGTCATGAAACCAAGATTTACCCAATTACAGTTTTGGCTCTCCCAGGCATGGAATTTTAAACCAGTTAATCATGGTTTAGATTAACTAAATCTAATTTAGTCAGAGACTGCCCAATCAGCACTAGTTGGGTAACCTGACTTGACAGACCCTTGCCATTTCCTGAACCAAAGTAACTTTGCAATAAGCAACCTGCTTTTTTGCCTAGTATAACTTTCCTGTTTTCCCTTCTCTTTGGTCTATAAAAGTCATTTTGTACAGTTCCTCAGAGCTCTTTACTATCTGCCAGGTTGGATGCTGCCCAATTCAAATCAATTTTTGCTCAAATAAATTAAAAATTTTACTATGCCTCAGTTTATCTTTTAATAGTACTATATGATAAATCAGCTACTTTATACTTCATTGATGATGCTTATAGGAACATAGCAGAATAGATATCATTTTCTCAAAGAAACTTGAGGCTTAGAGATATTAAATAATATTTTCTATAGGTGTAATTTTTCCCTACAATTGTTTCATTATTTGTTCTAGTTTTTGTAATACAATGCAATAGAAAATTTTATATTTTGTTCATTTAATAACATTTTCCAATAGATAATGCATTTCCAAATTATTTCAATTTCTCAAGTTATGCATCGTTTCTAAATGAATTATGTATAGAAGATATGGCATGAGTATTTGTTCTAGAATTTGGACCAAGACTTACTAATACTCAATCTGAAGTTTTTAGATCCCATTTTTAAAACTTTTTTCTTCCATCTTATTTATTCCTTCCATGCATCTATAGTCTTTTGTTCCCCTGCATGCTCACTAGACATTCATACTTACTACATAGGTAGGTCAGTATGCTTAAACAGTAACTCTCAGACTACAGTCTTGACCAACTTAAGAGTTTTGCAGGTGCCCTTTAAAGGCTTTCAAATGAAGAGCAGAAATAATCATGCTGGTCTCCAATCCTAACTTTCCTCACTCATATTTTATGTATTTCCTGGTAAGATTTAGTTTTAATGAGGATTCTGAGGCTAAAATCACTTCCAGTAAAATTTTAATGTGGATAACTCCAAAACTATTGTACTGACATCTGGAAAGTATGAACATTTACTCTATAGCTATTGTTTGGGAAGCATTTAGGAGAAAAAGACAGCTTAGATGATGGCCTTGACCTCGAGGAGACTCAAGTCTAGTAAGAGAGTCAAGAAATGTACACAAACTTTAGTAAAGAATTTAAGACACAATGAAGGAAGGGTAAAGAGGAAGAACAAAGTTGGACTAAGAAGACAGAGTGAAAAAAACAATTTAAAGAAATTGTCTGCTGTCTTCCCAGTGTCCCTGCCTCTCCCGGGGTCAGCACCTGGTTTTGGTGCTGGTGCTTCAAGTGCTCAGATATGGTCTTTTTTCCAAGACTTGAGATGATTTTAGAGATTTCTCCAAAATCATCAAATTTGCACCTTGTGAACAAATATTAGAACATTACCTCCACTGTATAAGACAATGTGAGTGCTACTCCACCAGACAGATCAATCTCTAGAGGTTAGAAGGGAAACTCTTTGCAAGGTGTGTCTAAATGAAATGTACATTTAAGAAAAAAGCCAACCCCAGTATAATTCACTTTTGCTAGCAGTAATGGGCTTTAAATGGGAGTGAAAGTCGTAAGTGTTCCATTCTCTCCCTAGCTGGTCCTCTCACTTTTTTTCCTTTCTAATGTGGACTCCCTTCCTTTGGTGAAAATGAAGAGAGTAAAGCAGGAAACAATCCAAGAGAAGAAACTCTGGAGAAGAGGCAACAGATGATTTAACTCATTCCAAACGTTTATTTTGTAGCAGTTATCAGAGTAGGTCTCTAGAGATGGCTTGCCAGGTGGTTGGTGAATTTAAGAATCCCTGTCAATAAACACAGGGTAAAGCTTCCAGTTCCATCACACAGATTTGGGAATGTGTGAATACTGCCCAGCACAGACTGAAGTCAAATTTCTACACTTGCATTTTAGAGTAGGTAGTACCTTCCCTAACACTTTAAAACTGTATTAATGTGCATTGAAACTGCCTAAATGCCGATTCAATATTTCAAATGTAAGACTAAGGCAGTAATTACAGCTTCCTGAACATCATATAAAAAAATTCCACCGCAAATTTAATAGACACTTCAGTTTCCAAAGTGACACCATCATTTTTCTGTGTGTGCCCTACCTGGCAATATCTTTCAGGTGCATTCCCAATACAGATGTAAATGGTGAACTGAACAAAATATACTATTAAGGGAGGGAATCTTGACAGTTTAATACTGTATGCTACAAAACGCTTAAAGAACAAATTTCTTCTATTGGAGCAAATACCTTCTTCGTATGACTTACAATGTAACACTCAGCAGTCCTTTTATTTTTCTTCTAAGTCAGAAGATAAAATAAAATCCAATAGAGCAAACCAACAAAAAATGAAGCAACTGTGTCAAGGGCAGCCCTTCCTTTTAGTTCTGTACCAAAGAAAGGCAAACAACCACATCAAATGAGGAAGTATACATCATTTATTGGCTCAATGTGCAGTTTTTGTTACTAAACAGATTAGTTTTCTTCAACTGGTGTAGGAGGGTAAAAATCTACAGGGCTTTCCATTTGCAGAGAGGGTGGCTGATTAGCGCAATGACTCAGCAAGAATACCTCCTACAGTTCTGTGCATTTATGGCTAAAAGAGCTTTGTCAATCAGGAACTTACCTCAATTAGCAAAGATGAGAACAATGGAAACAGAAGTTGTTCACAGTAAGAAGTCTTATCAAAAAAGTTGCCAGTTGGAGAATGTAACAACAGGTTAGTAAGAGAAAAGTCTGAGGGAAAAGGATAGGTCTAGAGCTTTTCTCTGCATACACCTATGTTCTTGGATGAGAGAGAGAGAGAGAGGGAGAGAGAGAGAGAGAGAGAATCTTAGTGTACAGAAAATATGTTGGAAGACCAGAACTCATATACTGTCATCACAAAACCAATCTAATTTTCCCTACACCTGTTACTGAAATCTACTCTATGAGATTTTATCCTACTCTAGAATAAAATCCTTTCCTAGCCCCAAAGCTTACTCACTCACAAGAAATAGACAGGTTCTTTCAGCTAAAAACAAGTTTCAGTTCTGTAGTTGGTATTTCCCGTTCCGTATAGTCATCAAAATTCTGAAATCATTCAAAGATAATTTCTCTTCTCACTTAAGTCTGGTGCAGTCTGGAAATGGGGAAGTGAGGAAGGAGACCTGCTCAGCTGTTGCTGTTTCCAGTCTCATAAGGCTGAGGACTGCTCACCCAGCACTCGCCCTGGCTGAAATCGCTACACTATTCAGTGGGATTGAAGTAAATTTAGAAGCTGCTTTTTTTGCGGGGGAAAGGGTGGAACTGTTCATCCCTAGGAAGCCAGTCTCATTAGGGCCAGAGGTAACAGATGAGAAACTTCCAGCCCTGTCATTCAGGCAAGAGGTTGAAATTCTCCTCTCTAATACAACCCTTTTATAACCTCAGGCATTTGGGATCAAGTGGCGCAGAAAGGATTTTAGACTTCTTCCTTTCATATCCTGAATAGAGGATCTCCCACGGGCTGTGGGAGTATTTGTCATGTGCTGTTATTCCCTTGCAGTGGACACAGATTTATCAAACAGATGTATACACGTGAGGCATTTATTGTCTTCTAAAATTCTAACAATTCTCTTTAGGCATGTGAACTGGGGCCTTGTCCTATGCTCACCTTATTTTAGATCTTTCTTTCTTCGAACCATGAAGATTAACACTTTTAAGTCCTGCTTGTACTCCCTAGGAGTCCACTGTGGTCTGAAATGCCAATTACCAAAATACTCGACAGCCTATCCTCCGATTCTGCTTAAAGATCGTTCTTAAAATAGATAGACTTTTTGACTACACAGTGCCATCCCTCATATTTATTTCACCTTAGATATTTTATTCTATTCTCTGCAGCAGTACTGCAGTGCTGAATTCAAGTTTCTTCTGTACTCAGCAAAATGCCTGCAGCAAACTGCCTAGAAGAGAGTCATAAAAATCCCTCTACACCCGGGGTCAGAGAGGCTTTTGAGACTTTCCTTAACTTAAAGGGGAAACAAAACAAGCTTTTTCAAGTTGATTTTGATTATTACCTGAACATTCTCCCACTAGTGTGCATGGTTGTTTTCTTATCTTCTTGTACCAGACACCACCCTTTTGAAAATATTGAGACTAACATTTCTCCTCTCTGTGTTGCTTGGGTTTTATTGCTCTTTTACTAGTGATTGCCTAGGATTCCATTTAGGTATGTGCAGACTGTATGTCTTGTTTTCAAATTCTCCAACATATAGAGAAATGTTGACAAGGAAAAAATACCCAATTATCCATCTACATCACTATTTATGAAGAAAAGAAAAATCTCTACCCGCATTTACTCCTCACCTCACTGAAATTTCTTTGGTTTATACCAATTCCAGAAACCACTCTCTCCAGAGCAGTTCTAGGCCAGGTGACACTTTTAGCTGTTTGATCCTTCCTCAAAATCATGCTTTGAGTTGCACATCATATTCTCCCCTTCGCCCCCCCCCTTTTTAAATTCTGATGATGGTCCTTTGTCACATGAATAGAGTCTTTGTCCTCTACTCACCTTGCAATATTGCTTTCAAATTGGATCCATGAAGAACAACAAATGAAATTCCTGCTTATTTGAAAACCACAGCCCTGGTGTTACCTGTTACATTTACAGCAACAACCTTTGCATTCTTATTGTGGAGTGGCAAGTTAGCATCCAAACTATTTTAATAAGCCTTCTTGACTACAGATATTAAAAGGCTAAAAGCTACATTTTTCAGATTCCTTTGTGACATGGCTTAAACATAGAAAGAATGGATATATTTCTAGAAACACACAAGCTATGACAACTGCATCATAAAAAAAAAGAAACAGAAAATCTGAAAAAAACTAATTTGAATCATTAATCAAAAATCTCCTAACAAACGGTAAGTCCAGGACCAGACAGCTTTACTGGCAATTTAACTCTCTTAGTCAAAAATGGACATACTGGTCTGTCTCAAATTTTTCCCTCTTCTCCCCTCCCAAAAGGAAGGAAACACATTCAAACTCATTTTACACAGCCAGAATTACCTTGATACCAAAAACCAGACAACCATAACATAAGAAAATTGCAGGCCAATATCCTTGATGAGCACAGATGCAAAAATCTTCCATAAAGTATTAGCAAACCAAATTCAAAAACTTAGTAGCTTAAACCAATGCTAATTTGCATTTCATAGCAATATTACTCAGAAAAACCACAAGTAGAAGCAACCCAAGTATTCACTGATGAGTATATAAGCAAAATATAGTATATGCATATAATAATAAGCTTGAAAAAAGAAAAACAATCTGGCAAATGCTATGAAAGGGATAAACCTTGAACACAATATGCTAAATGAAATAAGCTAGTCTCAAAAAAGAAAATCATATAGGATTCCACTAACATGAGTTATCTAAGAAACCCAATTCACAGAAGTAGCTTTTCTTTTCTTAGGGTTGGTGGGAGACAGAAAATGGGGAGTGGTTTAATGGGTATGGAGTTTCAGTTTGAATAATTCTGGAGGTTGATTGCAAAACATACTGTGGATAAACTTAACATTAATGAACAGTACACTTAGAAATAGTTCAGCTGTTAAGTTTTACATTAGGCTTATTTTATCACAATTAAATTTTTAAAAAATCAAAAGCTTTTTCAAATACACATAACCCCCCACACACAATTTTTTTTCTTTTTCTTTTCTTTTTTCTTTTTTTTTTAAGATTTTATTTATTTATTCGACAGAGAGAAACACAGCGAGAGAGGGAACACAAGCAGGGGGAGTGAGAGAGGGAGAAGCAGGCTTCCCGCCGAGCAGGGAGCCCGATGCGGGGCTCGATCCCGGGTCTCCGGGATCATGACCCGAGCCGAAGGCAGTCGCTCAACCAACTGAGCCACCCAGGCGCCCCTCTTTTTTTTTTACCTTAGAATTCTGTGGGTTGGAAATCCAGCAATGGGTCTCTTTGGGCAAAATCAAGGTGTCAGCAGTCCTATGTCTACTGAAGGTTCCTTTCTCTCTAGAAACAGCTTCTTGAAACTGCCACGTTCCTTGGTTTTCCGCCACCTTCCTTAGGGCCAGCAACAGGTGACTAGAATCCTCTCAAGTTGACTCTCTGGTTGACTGCAGCTGAAAAAGTGCCTTCACTTTTAGGGACCTATGTGGTTAGATAGGTGTTGGTTCACAACCTTGGGAGTTCCCCGGGGTGAAATCCCAAACTGGTTCCCATAACAGAGCAAGAGGAGACGGAAGAAAGTGACAGGCTACTCCAAACTGGTAGTTGCAGTTTTAATAAGCAAGGGAACTTCCATCTGAGGTTTGTCTTAGGCAGCCAAAAGACAAATAAATCTTCACACCTGTCTGTCAGAGTCTTTGAAATTTATATAGAGGCTTCAACTGGACTTAGCATATATAATGTCCACATAGTTACAGTAACACCTTACTCTTTCAAGGCCAAATTCCTGTAACAGCTCCTAGTATGGGCATGGTGGGCAGACAGGGCAGAGAGCAAGGAGCCTCTAATTGCCCAGGCTCAGCCCTGGGGTCAGCCAGAGGTCTTGTCCTCTTGATGACCTTCTCCAACAATGGAGCCCACCTGAATAACCAAGAGACTCTGTCCATCTCCATCTGAATCACAATCTGCAAAACCCTTCTATCAGGCTAAGTAACATATTCACAGGTGCCAAGGATTAGGTGTGGACTTACTGGAAGGTCAGACCTTGCCAAACAAAGTGAATCAGGAGACAAGCAGGGTAATAAGCATTTGTTTTGCTGCCACAAGTAGTGAGTATACTAGCATGGCTTTGTAGTCAGTAATCATAAGGGCAGCTCTTGAACCCAGGCCTAGGAAGTATTGTTTTGTTATTAGCTTTGATAAAAGTGGCTTCCTGATTCAGTAGTTTCCTGATTACAGATGTGCCACTTGTCCCTAGAAGTTCAGCCCAAAGTCTGCCCTTTAGGCAACTAATCAGTTAGGTATGCAATCTAAAGTACTGCGTAATAAATCCCTTTCTACAACATTCAGCAAGGTTGGATTATATGGTCTGAAACTGAACTGTGGGTAGTATAACACCCACATCTATATTCCTAAGCAGAGAACTTCCTGGCAAACACTGAATGTCCACTTAGCTGATGGGTATCTACTTTTAGGAAATCTTTAAGGATTTTGAAAAGCAGTATATGGAACCGAGAGTCATAATTTTACCCTCACATTTGGACCTCTTACCTGTTCCCTGTATCAGTAAAGCCTGAGACTGACTCAGAATAAACTGCCTTTTTAAAATTCCTCATATTCATTTAAGACTAAAATATTAAATCTTCTTCACATTCCTCAGATTCACACCTGCCTATTTACTCCTATTCATGCTTCAACAACTCTTAACAAGGTTACTATGAACACCTGTGAGTCTCTCAATCACTAGAAGCTGTTTTTCGGCTTGATTGAGATATAAGTGACAACAGTGTTTAAGTTGTATAACATGATGACTTGATATACATATATATTGCAGAATTATTACCACAATAAGGGTAGTTAACACTTCCATCAGTCCATCACCTCACAGTTACTTTTGTGTGTGTGTGTGTGTGTGTGTGTGTGTGTGTGTGTGTGTGTGAGATAAGGACTTTTTTATGGTAAGGACTTTGAATATCTATTCTCTTAGCAACTTTCAATTATATTATACAGTACTGCTAACTATGGTTACCCTGTTGTACATTATATCCCCAGAACTTACTCATCTTATAATTGGAAGTTTGTACTCTTTGACCAACTTTACTGATTTTCCTCACTCCTTTACCCACCCTCCAAACTACCAATTTACTGTTTCTATGGTTCAGGTTTTTTAGATTCCACATGTAAGTGGACCATACAGTGTTTATCTTCCTCTGTCTGACTTATTGCACTTAGTATAATGCCCTCAAGATCCATCCTCCCTGTCACAGATGGAAGGATTATTTTTTACATGGCTGAGTAATATTCATATATATACATATATGTGTATATATATATATGCATACACATATCACATTTTATCCATTCATTTGTTGATGGACATTTAGTTTTTCCCTGATTTGGCTATTATAAATAATGCTGCAGTGAATCTGGGTGTGCAGTTATCTTTCTGAGATAGTGATTTTGTTTCCTTCGTATATATACCCAGAAGTAGGAGTGCTGCATAATAATATGGTAGTTCTATTTTTTATTTCTCAAGAACACTCCATACTGTTTTCCATAGTGACTGCACCGATTTATATTTTCACCAACAATGCACAAGTATTCCCTTATCTCCACATCCTCTCCAGCATTTATTCTTTTGACTTTTTGATACAAGCCACTCTAACAGGTGTGACGTAACAGCTCATTGTAATTTTGATTTGCATTCCTCTGATGATTAGTGAAGTTGAGCATCCTTTGTGCATCTGTCAGCCACTTGTACGTCTTATTTGGAAAAGTATCTATTCAGGTAATTTGGTCAGTTTTACATCATATTATTTGTTTCTTTTTGCTATTTTGTAGCAGTTCCTTATATACTTTGGATATTAACCTCTTATCAGTGGGGATAATTCCCATTGTTTCATTTTGTCGACAGTTTCATCTGCCATACAGAAGCTTTTTAGTTTTAACGTAGTCCCAACTGTTGGTTTTTTGCTTTAGTTGCTTGTGATTTTGGTGTACTATCCCAAAAATTACTGTCAAGGAGCCACTCCCCTGTATTTTCTTCACAGTTCTCATCAAGGCTCTTTCTGAAAATTGTATTGGGTTACACCACTACTTTGCTAGAAATCTTTCAAGGACATTATTTCTTTTTTGCCTATACTAATGTATCTACCTGAGCAGACTATTTCCCTGTTGCTGACTTCCACACCTTCATTTTTCATCATGGTTTCATTTTTTAAAAAGATTTTGTTTATTTGTCGGAGAGAGGGATTGAGAACACAAGCAGAGGGAGCTGCAGGCAGAGGTCTGAAGCAGGCTCCCTGCTGAGTAAGGAGCCTCATGCACCCTGGGATCATGACCTAAGTCGAAAACAGAGGCTTAACTGAGTCACTCAGGGGTCCCTTCATCATGGTTTCAAATGCAACTCACGCTCAAGCACCCTAAACTGCCTTTGGCTTCCTGAAATATTGTGTTCCCTCTTTTAATGACATGCTGTCATTTTTAGACATGCTATCCGCTCTATCTGAACATCTATCTACTCATACATGGTCCAGCTCCTTTCCTCTAACCTCAGGCCTCAAATTCTTAGTTATGGATGCACATTAAAATCTTCTGTTTTGTTTTACTTCTGGAGTAGGGGATGGCTTTTTGCTTATAACTATCCTGAGTCAAGGCACAATCCCTGGAATTTTTCACTCAATTGGTTTATGCCCAAGAAATTTCTATATGCTTAAGAAATATTCCCCAAATGGTTGTGATACACAGTTATGAAAGAGAATTAATGCTCTAGTGGTTGCACAAATCAGATTTCAGAGCCAGATAGGCTTCATTCAGTTCAAATATAATTTCTTCCACTTCCTAACTGTATGGTTGTTGACAAGTCACTTTACCATCAAAAGTTCAATTCATATAATATTTAGACTTTCTAGATTGTGACCTTTTTTTTTTTTAAAGATTTTATTTATTTGACAGAGAGAAACACAGCCAGAGAGGGAACACAAGCAGGGGGAGTGAGAGAGGGAGAAGCAGGCTTCTCGCTGAGCAGGGAGCCCGATGTGGGACTCGATCCGGGTCTCTGGGATCATGACCTGAGCCAAAGGCAGTTGCTTAACCAACTGAGCCACCCAGGCACCCCCAGATTATGACCTTTTTAAAATAACTTTTTGCAACAGTTTTAGAGTTACAGAAAAATTGGAAATACGGGATAAAAAGTTCCTAAGGACCCTGCACTGAGTTTACCTTATTATTAATGGCTTATATTAGTATGGTATGTTACTTACAATGAATTATTCATGAGTGATGTACTATTAACTAAAGCTTATAATATATTCAGATTTTCTTAGTTTTTACATATTGTCCTTTTTCTGTATAGAATCCCATCTAAGATACTCTATATTTTGTTTTCATGTCTCAGGCTACTCTTGCTTGTGATGTTTTATCAGACTTTTGTTTTTGGTGACACGCACAGTTTTGAGGGGTGCTGCTCAGCTATTGTGTAGAATGTTCTTCAGTTAGTATTTTTCTGGTGCTTTTGTCATGATTAGACTGAGATTATGGGTTTTTGGGAGAAAGATGATAGAAATGAAGTGCTATTCTCATCATATCGAGGATGAGTATTATTAACATGACATTACTGTTACATGGCCCTTGATCACTGGGATGAAGTAGCTTTGCTGTATTTTTCCATTGAAAAGTTGATCATTTTTCTTAGTTTCCATACTGTGCTCTTGGGAAGAAAGTTACTACATACAGATTTTACTAAAGGAGTGGGGAGCTATGCCTTTTTTCTTGAGGGCATACCAATGTTGCACATTATTTGGAATTTTTCTGCATAGACTTCTTTCTTCTTCATTATTTATTCAATCACCAATGTATATTGGCATGTCCTCATAGATATTTCACATATCTATTATATATCAATATTATTTAATTTAATTTTGTTGAAATTATTCCCGGTTTGGCTCTGGGAAGCTCTGTTGATCTGCTCCTGTGTCCCTCTCACATATCTCCAATAATGTAGTTTTGTTTTGTTTTTGAATTGCTTCTTTTCTTTCTGATATACAAAATGTTTGAAGCTCATCCATTATATTTTTTGCCCTAGTCCTAGATCGGTCGTTTCTCCCAAGAAACTCAGGTTCCTTTTTTTTTTTTTTTTTAAAGATTTTATTTCTTTTTTTGACAGAGAGAAACACAGCTAGGGGGGTGGCAGTGAGAGAGGGAGAAGCAGGCCTCCTGCTGAGTAGGGAGCCCGATGTGGGGCTCAATCCCAGGACTCCGGGGTCATGACCTGAGCCAAAGGCTGATGCTTAATGACTGAGACTCCCAGGTGCTCCTAGGCACAGTTTCTATTTCCTTTTCGGTTTACATTTCCAAAATTGGAAGATGGAAATCAGCATCTCCTTCCCCTATGCATTCAGTGAAATTGTTTTATACATTGGTAATGTGGTTAGATTACTTTGTCACATCTTGTATTCTATCCTTGGGGCACCTCAACTATTTTTTTTATAATTTGCACATAGTAAGATGCATTTCTATGATGAAAAGTTCTATGCATAAGGTCTTTTACTCAATATTACAATACCAAACAGAAGTTTCGCCACCCTAAAAATTTGTCTATTCTTCATCTATTCAATCCTCCCCCCCAAAAGGCAATAATTGATTTTTTTTTTTTTTTTTTTAGTCACTATAGCTTTTCATTTTCCAGGAAGCATTTCCATACCATTTTAAGACTGGCTTCTTTCACTTAGGAATATGCACTTAAAATGCTTTTATTGTTTTCATGGCTCAATAGCTCTTTCCTTTTTATCACAGAATTCAATATAATTTTATGGATATACGATACTTCTAAAAATCTATTTGCTTATTGAAGGACATCTTGATTGCTTCCAGTTTTTTTGTGATTATAAAGAACATTGAAAAAACATTCATGAATAGGTTTCTATGTGGACATGTTTTCAAATCAGTTGGATAAATATCTAGGAGTATGACTGTTGGAGCATACGATAAACTCTTTAAGGTTGTGAAAAACTGCTAATTTGTCTTCTGAAATGTCTGTACCATTTTTATTCCCACTAGGAATAAATGAGAGTTCTCATCATTTAACATCTTCACCAGCAACAGGTACTGTCAGGTTTTTGAATTTTAACCATTCTAATAGGTATACAGTAGTATATCATTTTTGTTTTGATTTAAAGATCTTTAATTACAAATAATGTTGAGCATTATTTTTCATGCTCTCACTTGCCTTCTACATACCTTCTTTTGTTTGTTCAGGTCTTTTGCTCATTTTTAAATTGGGATTTTTTTTTTTTTATTGTTGAATTGGAAGAGTTCCTTGTTAACATTGGAGGTAAGTCCTCTATTATATATGTGTTTTGTAACTATTTTCTTTCATCTCTGGATAATATATTATTCTCTCTACAGTGTCTTTCATGGAGCAGAAATTTTTATTTTAAAAAAGTCCAACTTACCATTTTTTCTCTCAAGGATTACAGTTTTGGTGTTATATCTAAAAATCCTACATTAAACCTAAGTGCCTAGTTCTGCTTTGTTTCATTTGCATATGGACATCTGATTTTCTTCAGTGCCATTTGTTGAAAAAAACTACTCCTTTCCAATTAATTTGTTTTTCTCCTTTATGAAAAATTAGTTTACCATATGGTGTTTTTCTTCTTCTTGACTCTCTTTTCTCTTGCATTGATCTATGTGTCTTATCAGCTTCCCCATACCATGCTGACAGGATCAGTGTAGCTTTATATTATATCAAGAAAAGTGACAGTATCATCAATATCTAGAAAATATTGTACTGGCATTTTGACTGGAATTGTAATACTTCATATATTAATTCAGAAACAATTTACATCTTAACAATATTAAGTCCTCTCTCCATTAACATGGAATATCTTTCCATTTATTTGTATCTTCTTGGATTTCTTTTATCAAAGTTTTATAGCTTACATATATAGATTCTGTACGTATTTTGTTAGATTTATAACTAAGTATTTCATCCTTAGTGCTATTATAAATGGTGTTAATTTTAAATTTTATATTCCAATTGATCATTGCTAACCTATAGAAAACCAACTGACCTTTGTATACCGATGTATCCTGTGAATTTGCTATACTTACTTATTACTTCCAGAAGTTTTTTGTTGTTGTTGTTGTTGATTCTTTGGGATTTTCTATATAGATAATCATGACATCTCTAAGAGGTAAAATATATAAAAAAGACAATAGAAATAATAATTGAAATGGTTCAAAGAGACTACAGACCTCAGTACTGGCAAACATAGATGTTAATATTACTACTTACTGTATCTAAAGAGATAAAAGATATATTAATAATATAATCACACTCTTCAAAATGTTAAGATAAAAATGATCAAGGGAAAATTATAAAGGTAAAGAAAAACTGGAACTAAATATGCATATGTAACAGAAGATGAGATACAGCTGAAAAAAAAAAAGCAAACTTGAATATGTCAGCAGAAAATATACTGAATGAGGATTGAAGAGAATAAAAATAGAGAAATTATAGAATACATAAGATAGACACAAAGGATACTGTCGGAAAGTCCAGTATATGTAATCTATAATTGGAAGACTTGAAAAAAGGTAGAAAGAAAGGGAGATATAATGTGGCAAGCCTATTCATTGAAGAGATAACAGAACTGTGTCTGCTATGACAGCCATAACAAGAAACCACAGATTGCGTGGGTTAAACAACAAAAAACTTCTTACATTTCTGGAAATGGGAAGTCCAATATCAAGGTTCTAGTAGGTTTGGTTCTCCTGAGGAGACGTCTCCTTGGCTTGTGGATTATCATTTTCATGCTGTATCCTCATGTGACTTTTTCACAGTGCTCATGCACCTATAGGGTCACCTCTCATAAAAACTCTAGTCTTATTTTACTTAAGAATTTGGTGGAGGGGGGCCTGAATGGCTCAGTCATTAAGCCTTGGCCTTGGCTCTATCAGGATCCCGGACTCCCCAGATCAAGCCCCGCATCGGGCTCCCTGCTTGGTGGGAAGTCACTTCTCCCTCTCTCACTCCCTCTGCTTGTGTTTCCTCTCTAGCTATGTTTCTCTCTGTTGGGAGATAGATAGATAGATAGATAGTTAGATCCGGATCGAGTCCCACATCAGGCTCCTTGCTCAGCAGGAGGCCTGCTTCTCCCTCTCTCACTCCGCCTACTTGTGTTCCCTCTCTAGCTGTGTTTCTCTCTGTCAAATAAATAAATAAAATCTTTAACCAAAAAAAAAAAAATTGGTGAAATACAATACAGTTTATAACTACAACTTTGCAAATTTGTTTAACACACACATATGCACACACAACAAATAATATAAGCAATCAATCAGATGGTAGATTTAATTCAAATATGTGATAATAATTAAATTAATATAAATGGGTGAAAGGTCCAGTGAAAAGATAAAGATTATTAGTCTGTATAAAAAAATCAAGATCAAGCAATGTGCTATTTGTAAGAAAAAAACCCCCACAAGATTATAAAAAATGTGGGAGGGTAGAAAAGAGTATACTCAGAAATACCAAAAAAAAGCTGATGAAGTTGTGTGATTATCAAAGTAGAATTAAAAAAGTGAACAAAAATATATAACATATGAAAGAACAACCTTTCTCTTAATAATTAAATCCAGAAAAATACAGGACAATTAAAAACATACATTTTAAAATATACTAACACATATATAAAGCAAAATTGGCAGATCTGAAAGGAAAAATAGACTCAGAAGTGTAATGGAAGATTTTAGCTAACAATAGAACAAGTAAATATGTATTTGGAAATAATACATAAATTTTGAAGAGCAGATTTACTAAATTACTTAATTTACATACATTATTAGATATCCATATATATTAGTTTTATAATAAACATTAATTTACATATATAAAATTCTGAGCTGAACAACAAGATGAACATTCTTTTAAAGCACATATGGGCTTTGTACAGAAATGACCATATTATATTTCAGCAAAATTTAAAAGCCTAAATTTACACAGTGTATCTTCTATATTCATTGTCATTGCCTAGAAACAAATTTCCCGTACATTTACAAAGAAAGAAATATAATTTAACATAACATGTGGTCCCAAAAGGAAATCACAGTGGCAATTAGAAAATGTTTTGAGCTGAATAATAATGAAAATACTACAAATCAAATTGCTGAGATACTATTGAAGCTATCCTTAGAGAAAAATTTATAGCTTTAATTGGACATTTTAGGAAAGGTTTCTAAGAACAGCTAAAAGCTGCACATGTACTTTCTATTCAAAATCAACTGGCAAACACTTAAACTCATTGCCATAGGCAACTAAAAGAAATGCTGGGAGTGTAGTATTTTATTACACTACCATTTACTAGACAACATTTAACATGAACTATATATTACTAAAGGAGAATAAGGAAAATTCATATGGAATTCAGTTAGCAGCAAGTGATATACAGTACCAGAGGGAAGAGGAATGTGAGCCTGACCCCTATAAACTTAATTTTCCCATCACATGTGACCAGAGCAGAATGTACTTATATTTCTCACTGTATTTCTCAGCATAACTAACTTTAACTGAAGTAACAATCACAAAATCTCAGTGGCTTATCAGAATAAGGCTTTACTTCATGTCTGCTTTAGAGTCAAACACAAATTCAAAGGGTAGGGATGGATGGTGGATCAGCTCCATGTAGTCATTCAGGGACGTCTGCTGCTCCCATCAAGTGACTCTTCCCCTAGAACCCAGGGGTCCTCTGCTGAATCCTCTGTGTCTATCTTGTGGACAAAAAGAGAGAGAAGGTTTGAAGGATTACATGAAAATTTCCTATTTATTTTTCTTTTTCTTTATTTAGAGAGAAGAGAGACAGAGCCTGACATGGGGCTCTCATGACCTTGAGATCATGATCTGAGCTGAAACCAAGAGTGGAACACTTAACTAATTGAGCCACCCAGGTGCACTTTAAATTAAATTGGATTTATCCCACTTTATATCAAAGTATACTTTATATCTTTTTTAAAAGATTTTATTTATATATTTGACAGAGAGAAACATAGCTAGAAAGGGAACACAAGCAGGGGGAGTGAGAGAGGGAGAAGCAGACTTCCCACCGAGCAGTAAACCCAATCAGGGGCTCAATCCTGGGATTCCGGTTTCATGACCTGAGCTGAAGGCAGACGCTTAACGACTGAGCCACCCAGGCACCCCTATAATTTATATCTTTGAATTTAATATCTGCCTTTCACAATCACTACTTTTATTTCTAAAATATCCTTATCATTGATGTTGAATAAATTATGGTCATCTATTTTTAAATGTAGATAAGTTAGGAGAACAAAAGCATTTTTATAAAATATGGCCCAAATGAAAATATACTTTTAAACTTCTATCATGAATAAAATGCTATAAAAATAAATTTGTTTCATGGTGCTCATGTTTTTCCCCTATGAATTAAAATTTATTACAGAAGTAATATAACCAAGGATAATTTATTCTATTTAAAATGTTCAATATAGACTTAAAATTATGAAATTTATATCCTTACAAATATAACTCCACCAAATGTGATCTATAGAGAACAGAAGAGTTCATTAAACAAGATACTGAATCTCTACTATCTAATTTAATGTAACTTTCATGATAAATGTCCCTCTGAAAACTATTTCTCTAGTATTTAGCAACTATCCATATGGTTGTAAGAAAAAATTAGATACCCAAATAATAAAACAAAAACTATTAGAATATACAGAGTAATACAGTGAATAAAATATATATTTTGTTGAAATATAAGCTAAAATATGATAATAAAACACAAAATAGCCACAATAACTTTCCTGCACTCCTTTCTTATAGGAAAACTTGTTGGGTTTCCTCTTGAATTGATGTATAATATTTACTTCTATTGCTGACTCCAGCACTTTGTTCCATCTCATTAATTCAAGGAGTAAGAAACATCAAGGAACATCAGGAACATCATTAATCCAAAGACCATTTCTGGCCATGCCTAAGTGAAGCTATTAAAGATATTTCAAGATCTGACTAAAATAGTTATTAAAAAGCCTAACCACTATGTCTCAATTTATTTTCCTAGATAATTGTAACATCTTTGTTTTGGATCATGGGTTGATACATGTCTTTGGGTTTCATTTGCTACATTATTTTCAGGCCAAGGTAAAAAGAAAATCTAAGTCACAATCGAAAACACTTAAAAAAAATTTCAAGCTAAGTTTCAGAATTCTTTCAAATATCCTAATATAGTTAGGTATGGTTTACCTAGCATCATTAGACAGCCTGGTGCATATTTCCTCTGTCTTTTATAGTTTCTTAAGCAGAAAAATCTCATTATTTTTCTACAGTTTGTTTTTTAAAGACTTGTAATTATATATTAATACTTGATTAAGAAATTTGAGAATTCATTACAATTACATATATGAGCAAGCAGCACAAACTTTCTAAATCAATTTTTTCTTTAAATGCCTGCCACCTTTCTGGGTTTTTTTGTATAATTTTACACCCATTTATGATTTTACATTTAAATGTATGATCGCTTCACTAATATCTGTATGCCCACAACACGTAACCTCATGACAGCAGTGACCTTACCTATTTCTCCTATTTCTCTCCTCTAGTCCAAATTGCCTAATCCCTGGAGTACAGTAAAGAGTTGGTGAATGTTTACTGAGCAAAAATGAATCAACCAAATACACTTATAGTACAATAATTTAAAATATATAACTGTTTTATTCTGGATTTTTTTCTGTTCAGATAATGATTAATTTAATTTTAAATGGTGGCATGGGAAGATACATACATACCTGCATCTACACACACACACACACACACACACACACACACACACACACACACACAATTTCCCCCCCTAAATTATCATATGTGGAGAGAGTTGAAAGTAACAAAGTCTAGCATAATGATGGTTTTCTCTCCAGTTATTAAAATACATTGACCTCAGAATGAAATATATTCATTTTTTTACATTTAGGATTTTCTTTTTTTTATTTTTTTAAAGATTTTATTTATTTATTTGACAGAGAGGAATACAGTGAGAGAGGGAACACAAGCAGGGGGAGTGAGAGAGGGAGAAGCAGACTTCCTGCCGAGCAGGGAGCCCGATGTGGGGCTCGATCCCAGGTCTCTGGGATCATGACCTGAGCCGAAGGCAGTCGCTTAACCAACTGAGCCACCCAGGCGCCCCACATTTAGGATTTTCAATAGTCATTCTTATATGTCTTTCAAACTTTTATTATATGACTCACGGGACAAGGATTTCTGGGGACTTGTCCAGAACTATAGATGTTATATAAATAAACTAGACAGGGTTTTTTATTTTTTATTTATGGTTGGTACTAGTTAATCAGCCCCATTAAAATGGGATGGATGCTGGTATTCCTAAACTTAAATCCTAAACTTTCAGTCTGTTTTATCTTCTCTTTTAATAATTCTTAGAGCAGTTGTAATTGTCGCTTGTATTTTCCCAAACCTTCATCATAAAACTCACTGAAGGTTCTTTACCACTTAGTATTAGACCCTGCATCTGTAATCTGGTTCATGGATCCATCCTGCTCTGCATCAAAGCCATCAAAGGCAGTTGGAATCTGGAGACAGCATGCTATAGAAGAAGAGAAATACCAACTGCAGTTGTAAAACCCTCAGTTCCTTTCCTGTTTTGACCTTCAGAAGCTGTATAACCATATGTATTTTCCTAATGTTTCTGATCTTGGGATTTCTTATCTGCAAATGGTGATCATTCTATATTAAGAAAATTAATAACACGTACCCTAATAATAATTATATGCTACATATATAACAAGTTATTCAGGGAAGTCAGTTTCCAGCTACAACATTAGGATGACTATTAGCTGAGTGCAAGACTTTTATTTATTTATTTGTTTGTTTGTTTATTAAAGATTTTATTTATTTGTTTGACAGAGAGAGAGAGAGATCACAAGCAGGCAGAGAGGCAGGCAGAAAGAGAGGAGGAAGCAGGCTCCCTGATGAGCAGAGAGCCTGATGCGGGCCTAGATCCCAGGACCCTGAGATCATGACCTGAGCCGAAGGCAGAGGCCCAACACACTGAGCCACCCAGGAACCCAAGACTTTTAAAATACAACAAAAATATGTCATCTCAGAAGGAAAACATTGAGAAGAACATGAAGAACGTTGTAAAAGCAAATTTTGCTTGGTCAAACTTTTCTAAGGGATTTCTCTAGTTAGAAAAATGTCACCATAGCACAATTTTCATCAGGTTCACTATTTAACAATAAGACTGGACAGAGATACTACAGTGTCTTGGAAGGCAAAAGACTTCCTGTTATTTCCAATCATATCAGTACCCATTTTTATATTAACCTAAATAAACTTTAGTAAAATTACAGATGGAAGAAATTATCTAGAACATCTAGTTCCAAACTTTTTTATTAATGAATGAAACAACTGTGATAGAGAGTTTTCATAACTTTCTCATGTTCTCATAAATAGTCTCAATCAGAGAGAATAAACGTCAAAATTCTTCATTCCTTTTAGAATACTAGCTAGCTCTGACTTCAATGATTTGCTAAGGTCTAGTTCCCTTCCATTCTCTAACTCCTGTTAAAATAAAATTCTATCATCAAAAGAATATCCTGCAAAACTACAGTGATTGGGTCTTTTCCAAGTTCAGAATCTTCTTGCAATGGAATTACGTATATTTCTATCAAGTCCTTCTGTTTTATGATTAATCATGACATTTGCATAACCCCCGTATTTGATCTGCACCACTGGGGAAAAGACAGAGGAAAGCCAGTATGAGTGTTCGCGGCTGCTGGAATACTTTGCCTGCAGATTGAGGTATGAAAGGACAGGAGTAGTTTTGAAGTCCTTGGAAAGAAAGAGAAATCCAAAAGTAGGTAGAGACTTCAGTATTTGCTAGCAGATCCAGTAAGTTAGTATTTATAATCCAATCTACTGGAGTTTATGAAGCAGAAGAAAGAAAAATGTGAGACTCTGCTTAAGGCTAAAAACCAAAGAAGAGTGTCTCATTCTGACTTAAAAGACTTGCAGGTCAATAGAGCTAAGGTGAGAAAGAGTATATCCTTTAAAAATGAATACATGTTCATCTGTGAGTCTGATCTCTAAAAATAATCTTGTTTTGAGAAATAGATTTGAAATGTTCAGCCACTCGTGTTTGCTTACATTCTCTACATTATATTTATTTGATGCCGGAAAGTGTAAAATGATCATCAAACTACTCATCACATCTAAAGGATGTTGGATATTGAAAAGCAACTCCACCTGGCATGGACATGCTGGAGACGACTAAAACATGGATACCATATCATTTTTGAGGGGCACTTTTTAGAAACCTAAAATTTATTTTGCATATTTTCCAGTTAGGGATTCTAAAAATGAGAATTTCCATCTCTTTTCTTTAAATAAAGAATGACCAACCTCAAGAAAATAAAATATTTAAAAGTCATCATTTCCCTAATTATGTAGCTACATTTTGCTATTACATGTGTTCTTGGAGTTTTTCACGTCTATTATATGAGTGTACGGAAATACTGTATAATGGTGGGTTGCTGCATATCTCTTCTCAAACATTCAGATATGTCACTTGGAGTCAAGAAATTGGGCATAATTGGTAGTGTCTACAACACAGAAATTGTCAAATGCTATAAATCAGTGATTGATTTATTATTGTTCATTGTTTAAAAAAAGTAATAGGGAAAATATAGTAACAAAGATAAAATTTTAAATGATGCCATGTCTGCTGAGAGTATTTTCTTCCAGTATTTAAAAACTAGCACCTAAGTTACGAAAGAAGTCACTCTTGCCAGTGACAAATGAGAGAAGTTCCAATATGGACATTTCTTCATTGTTTCACTTTTGTCTTACTCTGAACAAAGAAGTATCAACAGGCATTATAATAGCAGAATTACACTTGTCAGTCAATGCCATAAATGGCTACTCTGTTGCAGTGAATAATAAGCAAACATTCATTCATGATCTTTGAGACACTACATTAGAAAGAGAATTATTAATTGGTAGACTTTGAAGGAAACAGCAATTTGATTTGAAGTTGTAAGTATACAGAATTCTTCATGAAGAATACTGCATATTTTATTATTATTGTAAATTGTTTTAAACGTCCCTTATAAAATAAAACTTTATAATAACCTAATACACATGTATACACATACTTTTTTCTCCAAAGACCACTTTTGAAATTTTATCAGCTCAAATACTAAGTCTTGATATCAGATAGAGTGACTTCTGATGAGTTTTGGCTTTCTCTCTGGGTGAAATGGGAACTATAAAAAGTTCTGAATAGCATAATGGAAAGATTTGACTAATAGCCTAAAAGAATCATTTTCTGATACAGCATTGAGGATATATTGATGGTAATCACCTAATATCAGTGACTTCTAATTTTGAGATAGGTACACATGACTCCAGATGAAAAACACAGGAAGACAATACTTGTGGTAAGCTGTGCCCATGTGATTGAACTCTGGCTAACAGGTTGACATTAGAAGTAATGGGCACAGCATCCAGACTACTTAAAGAAGTATATTCTGTTTCTCTTCTACATATGAGGAAATTGACATAGGTGATTTGGAATAGCGTCAGTAAACAACAAACAGGCATTTCAAACTCAGGTGGCTTTTTTCTAGAATCTGCTTGCAGCCACTATATTCTAGCGCTTCATAGTGTGATGTATTTTACACCGGTATGTGTGAGATGGTGGTTTAAATTTAGTCAAGGATTTAAATCTCCAGTATATATTTTAACAGTCAATGTAATTTCACTGAAAGTCAGGGTGGTGGGGGAGCTGGACAGATGGATGACTTATTTTGTTCAAAAGCTGCTGCAAGATATGAAGCATTTTTGTCTTGTAAAGTACCTTATACTTCACCACTTGCATATAATTTCAAGTAAAATAAACTTAACATGTGTGATTGTGGTTGTGTATTTGTACACACATACAAATGTGTATGCATATGTATATGTGTAGATACTTGTGTGTATTTGTCTATGTGGCAGTGATAAACATAAACATTTCAAAAGTATATATTCCTGAGTATTTTTAATTTAGCCTACATTTAGTTTATGTAATTTTAACATTGTTGACACTATTATTGTTAAGTCTCAAAAATGTGATCATCCAAACAATGTTAAGTGAATAACCCAGTAGGTATTATTTCTGAAAAAATAAAAAGGCACATTTGGAAGCATTAGATGATTTTAAAACTACGAACATGCACAGTTATTTTCCTCCAAACCATAAAAAATTAGCAGCAAACATGCATCTTGACTTCCTGAATGATGAATAAGGGTCTCTGAATTCTAACGTCTTTGCATTTGCTTTCTATAGCCTCAGCATAATCACTGCCAAGAATTCCAAAATATGAAATATTTCAAGGAACTTTACACAGAACCTGTCAATAATTTAATTTGCAGATAAGATGAAACCAGGACAGCAGCAAAAATTGACAACATATCTGAAAGAACACTACATTTTTATAAAATGCCAAAGTCTAAACCTTAAAAGGCATGTTAGAAGCAAGTTTTCAAATTACCTATGGCTATCATACTTTAATTTATTTTAATGTGCACATCTCTGTGGCCACAAATGATATGAGTGGGAGACATAGCTTGACAGGCCTGTCTTAGCATCAGAACAGCTGTGAAGAATAGGTCACGTCAAAGAGAAAGTTATTGAAGGCACCCTCTTTTGTAAAACTTCAAATTGGATGGAGAAATTTGAGGGTAGAAGAGTTCAATATTTCTCTAAAGCACGGAAACTGTTTTTATTGAATCACTGAAAAAGTAGAGCACAGGCCCTGTGAAATATAGCCACGGTGAAAAGTGTGAATTTCTGTGAAAGGTGGAAAGCAATTTTCGCAAGACAGGACTATTAGGGTGTAAAGTTTAAGAAAGTTCCTCCTGGAGCCAGATCCCAGTTCTCCAGAATAAGGACCCCTGAATGAACTAATGACACTGGTTACTAGTAAAATTTAATGCGGTAAAGTATTCTTTTTGAGTTTATAAGAAACAAAGACGTTCTTCAAGAAATGGTAATATTTCAGGTTCTTAAAATACCTTGTAGTATAAGGCACTTTATTTCAGAATGCTGGTTGGGTTCAAATGCACAATGCTACCTAAAGATTCAAAAGCCAATTGCCTTAGTAACTGCTACAGCTGAATAATAAAGTGTATTTTCTAGACATTTCTTACTAAATGGTCTGAACAAATGTAAATGGCTATGAGGCTCTAAGTATAGTTCTATATACAAGTGCAGATGAAATGAAAATAAAATCACTTACTAAATTTTGTTGAACTCAATTCATACCTCTGCATGTCCTGTGAGGACTGAACTCAAGTTGGAAATGTAAGCCATGTTCATAAAACAATTACCTTTGTTCAGGGCAGTGTTTCAGATTTAATTTTAGCACTAGGATTTCAGATGAAGTAGCTCAAAGCCCACCGAAGTGAGCATAAAGAAAACATTCAGGGATGTTGGCATTACAGGTAACTTTAATTGGAATGGACATATTTCTTCTTATGATTCTATGCATAATTTTGCTTCTTTCTTTTTTAGAAAGTTATCCCAAAATATTATAAATGTAAAATCTTTTTCATTTTTATAACCTTTTTTCTAGTAATAACATATATTGATGTAAACATGCATGTATATGAAGATATGTACACGTGCCTATGGAATTTGGGAAGAATGCCACAGAAGAATAATTTAAAACCAGTAAGATTTCATTTTAATGAAAACAAAATAAAATTTAAAGCATCAACTTAAATCAGCAATAGATTCATTTATCTCACACAAAAAGAAGACGGATGTAGAAAATTCAGTTTGTTGTTTGTTTTTTTTAAGATTTTATTTATTTGACAGAGAGAAACACAGCCAGAGAGGGAACACAAGCAGGGGGAGTGAGAGAGGGAGAAGCAGACTTCCTGCTGAGCAGGGAGCCTGATGTGGGACTTGATCCGGGGTCTCCGGGATCGTTACCTGAGCCAAAGGCAGTCGCCCAACCAACTGAGCCGCTCAGGCGCCCCAAAAATTCAGTTATAATACAACAGATTAACTTCTTAGAATCCAAGTCTTTTCCTTTTCTTATTTTGCTATCTTTGGCATGTGACTTTTATTTTTATGGTCTAATCCTGGCCACTCCACTCCCAGGGATGAGATCTCTAATCTAGGCAAAAGGAAGTGGAAAGGGTAAACAACGGGTGTGTTGGAGGCGGCTGGGTCTTGCTGATTCCATCCACCCTTAAAGTGATTTCTGGGAGCCCCACCAAGCAATTCCTGCTTATGCTTTTCTCTTTTGAAAGTGGGTCCTTGGCTTTCCCAGCTGCAAAGAACAGGGGCCAGTTAATGTTTTAGCGTTTTACAATGTTATAATAAAGAAAGTCAAGGGAGACCCAGTCTTTGTATAGCCAATTATCATACTTGCCACTGTAAATCTGTAATTCATATACTTCAAAATTATGGAAGTGTTTCATTATTTATTTCTGGAGAAGTAAAACAAACACTTTCATATAAGTTTTGCTGATTTCCTATAATTCAAATATTGGATAAAAATAAAATTAAATGAAAGGGAAAAAAATAAAGACATTTCTTGTATTTAGAGAGACTATCACCCTCAAAGGTATTTGTAACAAACATTTAATATTTATCATATAAAATTATTGCAATATACTTTTTGAAAGTTAGAAAAACATTTTTTATTTTCACTGATTATTTCATAATTCTGGTAAATTACCAGAATCTAGGTTAAAGAAGATTCTGAAAAACTTTAAGGGATTTTCCAATTTCTTTGTTGATATTGAGACTATGAAATATTTAACAGTGTAGAAAATATTAAATGATGATCCTTTTCTTCCAATATAGTTCCTAGCTTAAGCTCCTACCTGTGGAGCTCTCCAATAACAAATAATCTCAAGATCCCTCTCCCAATCACTCAGAATAATTACCAGGGCCTTGAATTCTCTCTGAGATATCCTGGGTCACAAACATTAACACCCCTGCTCGTTTTTACAACTGTTGGTATTATATTCAAGGTCTACAAGTTGAAGAAACAGGTAGTATTTCATAGCTTTTCTCATCTGCCTTTTTCTTTATTAAATACTTTGAATATACTATGTGAAATGTCATGGAGAAAAGTTTATTGAACATGGCTAATTGTTTGGAATATAAAAAACCCCAGAACTTTGATAACCTTTTCTAGATTTGAAGGAAAAAAAAAATGGCTGCAAAACTGCTGTGCTCACGGTCAGGGGAGAAGTCTGTGTTGCTCCTGAGAGGGTGTAGGGCGGCACATGAGAATAAAAATGAAAGAATTTGAGAGACCTTGGCTATGTTAGGCTTTGAGGTGGGTGATGGGTCCTCTAATTTATGAGTCAAGTTTTAAAATACCTGTGTGGTATTCTTATGACAATTGGATGAGGGAATTGAGTTTTGTACACTACAGTTAAGGGAGAGGAAGGGAAAACTACTAGTGGCAGTAGAAGCCAGATGAGCAGGAAAGCCTCAGCTTGCATTTGCATAATACAGATCTGAAGAAAATCAAGCTTGAAAGTTGAAATTGTTTTCCTTTAGTAGTAAATAAATCACATGTCTTGATCTGAAGATAACACAACTTTAAATAGAAGCAAATGGTTTTTATTTAGAGTTCCTTCATTAAATGAAATGAATTCAATAGGCTGATTTGTAGCCCATTCAAGATCCCAGACTTGCGCAGGCATTAATATCAAATCTGAAAGTTAGAATCACTGATAGGAAATGTATACTGGAAAGTAAAGGAAAAGTCATTCTATCTTAGACTCAAATTGTTTTTCATGTACAGTGTGGTGGGCTGAATAACGGCCCCTCCAAAATGCTCATGTCCTAATCCCTGGCATTTGTGAATATGTTACTTCACATGATTTTATTAATTGATCCAATTGAGGATCTTGTGATGTAAACTTATCCTGGATTATCCAGGTGGGGCCAATATAAATATGGGTTCTTTTGTGTGTGTGTGTGTGTATGTGTGTGTTTTACATTTTGTTTTGTTTTTAATAATAATTTATTTTTTCAGTGTTCCAAGATTCATTGTTTATGCCCCACACCCAGTGCTCCATGCAATTTGTGCCCTCAATATTCAGCACCAAGCTCACCCATCCCCCACCCCTCCCTTCCAAAAGCCTCAGTTCATTTCTCAGAGTCCAAAGTCTCTCATGCTTCATCCCCCCTCTCTAATTTACCCCAGTTCACATTTCCTTTCCTTCTCCCACTGTCCTCCATATTACTCCTTATGCTCCACAAGTAAATGAAACCATATGCTACTTGACTTTCTCTGCTGGGCTTAATAAATATGGGTTCTTATAAGAGGGAGGTTGGAAAGACAGAAAGGAGATGTGAAGATGGAAGCAGAGGTTGGATAGTAGAGAAGATGTCATCCTGCTGGTCTTGAAGATGGAGGAGGGGCCCCAGGTCCAGGAATGTGGGTGGTCTCCAGAAGCCGGAAAAGGCAAGCAGCCTTCAGAAAGAATGCAGTGCTGCCAACACATTGCAAAACTTCCGGCCTCCCACATGTAAGATAATAAATTATTTGTGTCGTTTTTAAGCCACTAGGTTTGCAGTAATTTGTTACAGCAGCAACAGGACACTAATGCACATAATATTCTGAGACTACCATTAGTTTCTGTGTGCAATACATTAAGATTCCAAGATCTGTTTTCCTTCCAACTCTAGGTACACTTAAATTGTACAACATTTAAAGGAAAGGTTTTCTTACTATTACAACATAGTTCCCTCCTCAACACATGACCTTATTGCTAAGATGTGGCACAACATTAGCATTTCTTATTTTTTTTTTTCCCTAACTACCACAGGTACTGGGCATGGGTCTCTAGGAAGTATTATTCCATTTTCTATGGGCAAGCCAAATACAGGTTTATTGTGTTCTAGAGGTCAGTGCGCAATTACTGGGGTTACTAATTGACTTTAATTTTTTATGGGACTTTCAGAAACTTATAGTATGTTCAGTCTGCATTTGCTATAAAAATGATTTAACAATTGGCAGTATTTCAAAAGTCTTAAAGAAAACACAGCCTGGACAAAAAGCCCTGGTGAACTATGAAATGTTTCATCAAAGCTAGGTTTCACTCAGCTATGATGAGGAACTTCTATGTTGTAGAACAACTCTGTGATAGGAATAAATCGAAAGCAATGGAACAGTATATATGGCTGTAACTCGTGAGGGTGAAAAGGGTGCTTTATGATTTTACTTTTGCCATTTGTCTATTTTTAAATAAATTGAAAATGTAACAGAGGAACTATACCACTATAATTTAATGCAGTTCACTGTATTATTTATTGATAGATCATAGAAGAAGCAAAATTATATTACTCCAAACTTATTCTATAAAATTATTTCAATTTTGCTACTTCTATCCATAACTTTTATTATTTCTGTTCAACAGCTTTTGTTTATTTACAGACTTCAGCAGGAGTTCTATTCAACAATTTTTTTCCTTAAGATACAATACATACATAGAGTGGCAATTCAGATAATCCTGAAGGCCCTTGGAATTATTACACTGCTGTTCTTAAATATGTGCTTCCCTGTTACCGTGGCTATAAAGAATCAAAGTTATCAAAGAGTAATCTTTTAGCATCCTGAAAACTATGTCTAAATTGTTAAAATGGTTAAAAGCTATTCATATTTCCCACATTTCTCTCCATGTACTTTTTTCCCCTGGTGTACATTTGGTGTTTAATGTCATTTGTCATTTCATTAATGAGGTTAAATTTAATTTCATTTGGTCAATATTTCCATATTGTGATGGTACTTGATCAATAAATTATATTTATTTCAATGGTATATATTGATTACATAAATTTTATGTATATATAAGTGCATGAGTATATGTGTGTGATATATATCATATGTTTTTCCACGTGCACAGCGTTACCATTTTGTGCTCCAAAATTTCTAAGTCTAGGACACCTGGGTGGCTCAATTGGTTAAGCATTTGCCTTTGACTCAGGTCATGATCCCAGGATCCTGGGATCAGGTCCTGTATCACGCTCTCTACAGTGGGAAGTCTGCTTCTTCTTCTATCTTTCCCCCAACCCCTGCTGTGTTCACTCTCTCAAATAAATTTTTAAAAAAAGCTTAAGAAATTCTAAGTCTAAAGACTGTATGTTTATATAAGCAAACTCACACATTTATAAATATCCTATTTTCAGTAATAACTGAAGTCTATTAAAATAAATATTGCACTAATTTCTAAATAATATTCTCTAGTTAATAATTTCACTATAGAAATTAAATTAGATAATTAGTACTAACAATATTTTCAGCTACTTATTCAGTGATTTAGAGTTTATAAAATTCAAGTAGGCTGTATTTGTGAGGGTCAGAATCACTTCAGTTTTCCACTACCAGCCCAGTAAACTCTCAGTAGCAAGAATAAACTCCTTGCCATTTTGGATAGGAAGCAACCAGAATGGCTGCACTTTTTCATTCCCAGAGAGACAAACTGAATTAAGGAAATGCAGTATTATTCAGTATTATGGTATAAACCAAGGTAAAGTGGGTAACTGAGTTCATCCTAACAGTTACACAAATACAGGTATATATATATACCTGGTCATGAAAAAGAAATTCACATAAAAATATACAAGAATGGAAAAATGATATTTTCTCAAATTTAGCTCTCTATAATTTGAAAATCATTTTATTTACATCACTATATTTAACATTCAAGAACATCCCCATAAAGTAGATGCTGTTATCTGACTTCGTAAAGTTAAGTGCATTCTCCCAGTTCACTGGACCAGTAATTGCAATAGTGCCGAGTATTATGCTGGTCTTAAGTGCGCTGTTCTTTCTGGCCTAGTGTATGATTTATTAGAAATTGGATTCCCGGGACGCCTGAGTGGCTCAGTTGGTTAAGCGACTGCCTTCGGCTCAGGTCATGATTCCGGAGACCCGGGATCGAGTCCCACATCGGGCTCCCTGCTGGGCGGGAGGCCTGCTTCTCCCTCTCTCACTCCCCCTGCTTGTGTTCCCTCTCTTGCTGTGTTTCTCGCTGTCAAATAAATAAAAAAAAAAAAAAAAAAAAAAAAAAAAGAAATTGGATTCCCTTTTATTTGGACTTTCCTCCATATCAGTCACATACGACAAATAAACCAACCAACAAACAAACAAATCAGGAATTGTCCTTTTTCTTAGGCCTACAAATAATAAGGTAAGCCTATTGAAGAGTCAGGGGTCTAAATGTTTAGGCTATCCTTTCTTTCTGCAAAGTCTTTGTAGGATCTCTTTTAAAGGATCTCTACTAGTGAATGCATGCCCTCTGTGTGGGCACATAACGTCAAAATCAAATGAGTCATGACAAAGTGTTATTATTAAAATTGTCTGTTGAGGCCCAACAATAAGATATCTCTAGATGTGTTATGTCAAGTTGTGTACGAACTTGGATCACCATTGAGGTGATCAGAAAACTCTCTTCTATGTTGATTTGTTTGTTTGGATCCATGAAGATAAAGACCTAAAATAAGTTTTTTTTTTTCAGGAAGACATTTACTTTTATTATATGAAATGTAGTAAGAGAATAATACAGGGGCACAGAGAATATTTGTGCTCTTTTCTGCTTCTCTGTGCCCACAGTCTCACTCTGTATCATGATTAATTTTATGTGTAAGCTTGATTGAGCCACAGAGTGCTTAGATTAAACATTATTTCTGGGTGTGCCTGGGTGTTTCCAGATAAGATTAGTATTTGACTCAGAGGACTCAATAAATAGATGGCTCTCTCCAATGCAAGTGAGCATCATCCAAACTGTTGACCTGGATAGAATGAAAAGCAGACAAAAAAGGAAGACTGGTTCCTTTCTTGCTTATTTGAGTTAGGACATTGGTCTTTTGCTTTTGGACAGGGATTTATACCATTAGCTACCCTGGTTCTTAGATCTTAGATCTTAGGCTTGCACTGAATTATACCTGGTCCCCAGCTTGAAGATGGCATATCATGGGATCATTTGTATCTATCATTTGTGTTTGTGTATATATATATATATATATATATATATATTCCATTCATATCTACCTGTATGCATGTATGTATTATGTGCATATGTATAAGTATCTATCTATTTATCTATCTCCTCCTGACTGGTCTTGAGTCTTATTTTCAAAGTTTTAGCTGAGATTATCAGATTGATTCACCTCTTGTGCATCTTAATACAGTTTGGTATGGTCAACCTGTGAGGTTGTGTTGTGGCTGATTGTCCAGGCAACAGTGACAGTGAAAAGAGATTCTTCAAGAAGAGGCATTGGAATGACAGGTAAGACACAAGTAAATACAAAATATAAAGAAGATATTTACTGCCATCAAACTCTAGAGTAGAATATATCAAAGAAAAACTAAATTTGTCAAAGAGAAATCATATTTATAAATTAATATCATATTGATGAATAATGAATGCCCGGAAAAGGACATTAAACACTTGTGAGAGTTAGTAGGACAAAGACTAAAAAATCCATTTAACAATATGTCTTAGATAGAGTACAATATTCAATTGATAAATGCAGTTATTGTTTTTGACCTTGGGTAAGAACCTAAGACTATATATCCCAAGTGTTATGAAATTGAAGTAGAGTTGAACATTTCTTTGTTTTCCTCCTTTATTTTGTGATGGAGTTATGCAAAGGACAAGCCTACACATTGTGTAATTAATAGATCCTAGAATAAAATCGCAATGCATGTATAACAATTGAACATCATTAGGCCATTGTATGACTAAAATAAACTTTCAAGTTTGGAAATTATTCTTTCCTACTACGTACATAGGTTCCATATAAAAAATAGCATTTCTTTTTCTTCATGACATTTTTTTCTAGAAAAGACATTATGTCCAAAGCAAACTCTTCCATCAGTGATATGTTCCTACATATGATGAACCGAATGCAAATGAGGCAATTCACAAATTTTGTTATCCTTAACAATTTAAATGGATCATTACAGTATCACTTCAATATCATTTTTTATGGCTGTGAAATAAGTTATTTGGGTCCACCTGAAATAGACATAAGAAAAAGTGAATCACTTGAAATTATGCTACAATGATTACTTCTATATTATATTATAGCAATTCCACAATAGTGACAAAAACAAACAATGAATTTAAGACAATCCATAAACTTTTATGCATAAATTTTGAAAATTAAGTAGAAAAAAGTAAAGTAGTCAAAACTTACAGGGCATAGACCAGCACAGGATTAAAATAAACTATATATCAAGTCCTATGATTTTTATTATGCCAAAATATATGTTTTATAATACGACAAACTACTTAAAGCAGTTATAGAGAGTTATGAGGGATGATTTACTGTGAGTTCCTTACCAGCATTTTTTCTTCTCCCACACTTCTTTATTTTTTCTCTTAAAATTTTATGGCACTTAAAGAAAATAATAATTATAACATTAGAAATTGGCACGTTAGTTGATAACCCTAAAATAGTAACCACTTGATTTATTATATTTGAAGGTTTTTTTCTGCATACATCTATATTTTCTGTAGTTGAAACTTTGTAGCCCCTGTATTTATTATAGCACAAGGCATGTAACTGGATCATATGACTGAAGGAATGAGAATGCTTTTAGTTTTGAGGCACTGAAATAAATCACCAGGAAAACGGTGGCAGAAGCACCTTTACAAGAAATAATGAAGTAGGGTGAATAAATACAAAAATGTTTATGCATAAGTGAAGTAAGTTGAGGAAGTTCACACTGGGGCACTTTAAACTATCTGGGTCATTTTGTAGAACTGTTGCCAAGGGAATGCCTCATTTAAGGAGCATATTCATTTAAGGTTATTTACTCAGATTATGTCCATTGAACACAGATAGGGGATGGAAGAAATAAAACATTTATGACTTAAGGTTGCTGTTTTTCTTTCCCCAGATAATATTCTTCTGCTGAGTTAGCAAAATATAAACTATGTGCTGATGAAGACTGCATATCATATTTTTCAGAGATGTGCTATCTGGATGCCTGTAATCAAACTCTGATGCAAAAACTTACTAAATAAATTATATTAGACAGTACATGTTTTTCTGGTGGATAGTTTATTATCTGGACAATGAATAACAAGTTTTATATAACTTAATGCCTTATCTAAATCTTCTAAAGAACTCCATACGAGTAGGTGCAATTATTACTCTCATTCCTGCAGGTAAAAAGTCAAGAATCAGAGACAGGATGACTAATATGCTAAAAGTTACACAGTTTATAAGCTGGCATTAGAATACTACCTGTCTATTTTTAGGATCCAAGCTCTTATTTACTATATTGTGTTCCCTTTTACCATTTGTATGTTGCTTGAGGGTCAGATGCAGAGTGAAATCATTTTATAAAGAGTCAAGTTTTTTTTTTTTTTAAAGGTTTTATTTATTTATTTGACACACAGAGAGATCACAAGTAGGCAGAGAGGCAGGCAGAGAGAGAGGAGGAAACAGGCTCCCCGCCTAGCAGAGAGCCCGATGTGGGCCTGGATCCCAGGACCCTGAGATCATGACCTGAGCTGAAGGCAGAGGCTTTAACCCACTGAGCCACCCAGGCGCCCAAGAGCCAAGTTTTTATAATATTATTATCCACTTTCTAAATAGTCTTAATGGATATTATTCAAAAGGCTTACATAATACTTTCATTAAACTGCTTTTTCCCAGTTTAAATTACCATAATATTACTGGAATCATTGTCTCACTTTTTTGGTCAGGTTTTTGGAAGTTTATTTTTATCGATTGCTTCAGTTGTATAGATGCAGATCTACAAAAGTTAGTTTTGTTTTTTCCTTCAGATAAATTATCCTAAATCAATTCCAATATCACAAATATAAGTATTATGATTTTCCTTCATACATATTGCCAGAATATTTCCCAAAATAAGCACAAATATTTACATTACTTCCTGTGTTTAAATGTGCTTTAAATGTGTTTAAATCATTCTCAACATCATGTGCTACATATTTTTAATACGTTTTAAATATAAAATTTATATCCCAAGAATGTTTTGCTTTAGTTCTTTGACTATTATTACATATGCAATTAAATTTTTATGGTATGTTTTGTCAGGTTATACCTACATAATTATATTTGTTCTTTGTTCATTACGAATATTAACTTTCTCATATTTGAGGTTAACATATTTGATGACAGTTGTTCCTTTTAATTTTGTTCTTTTTCACTTATTTGAAGCTGCCAAAATAGGTGGAAACTATTTAAATACTTTTGGGTCACTGTATGATTCAGTACATGGACCTGGTTTAATCATATATCCCAACATACAATTAGGCAAGCAGCTATAAGAACTCACCTCATATGTGAGATAATATCCCTGCCCAAGCTACAGAGTCGAAATGACTGAAATGTCAATTTACCTATGTCTAAATAACTTGTTTTTATGCACAGTGAGATTCCCATTAAATCCCTTTCCTAAAAGAAGTTAGATTTCGGCACAACAATTTCCTGCTGCTTTTTCATATGGTTCACTTTCCTCTATCATTATATTTGAAACTGCATCATTACTGTTGCAGAACATGAACTTATGATATGTGATGATGCTTTGAGGTAGAAGCACTGCAAATGAGAGTTGAAAGTCATAATACTTCCTTATCCTTGTCTTCGGTTTGGGGATTGAATACATTCTCTTTTCCTCTCTGTTTGTATGTGGCTATAAAACACCTTTGTGTTTTTGGCTTGGATCTTTATTATTTTTTTCCAATGTAATTGAAAATACTATATTTTCATTTCTAAGGCTTCTCTGTGCTGTAAAAATTCAGGGTTAAATTTTAGGTTGTATACAGAACTTTTTCATAGACAATAGAATGATATAAGTATTTTACATGACAAACAGTCAGCAATTTCTTCACAGCTTTTCTGAGAGGAAGGAACATTTCCATAAGGGGAGAGATACTAGGGAAAATTTCAATAAAGGCCATATCAGAAAATAAAATTGATAGCGATAATAAATTACCTTCAGTACTGTAGTGCCAAACAATGTCTTGACTAGAACTCAAAGGACTGTTACCAGAGTGCATCAGTGTATAATAATTTGGTATTTTTCTTCCATATATAGCCTCCAAATCTTCCTGTATTTGAAGTAACACTCTATATTTTTCCTTCTATAAAAGATATTGCAGAGCACCTTGGTGGCTCAGTAGGTTAAAGCCTCTGCCTTCCGCTCAGGTCATGATCTTGGGGTCCTGAGATCAAGGCTTGCATCGGGCTCTCTGCTTGGCGGGGAGCCTGCTTCCTCCTCTTTCTCTGCCTGCCTCTCTGCCTACTTGTGATCTCTCTCTCTGTCAAATAAAATAAATAAAATCTTAAAAAAAAAAGATATTGCAATCTGAGATTTTTAAAAGTCAAATAAGTAAGATTTTATCTTCTTTGAATTTATAAAAATAGATCAAAAAAGAAAAATAAAATTAGCCATTTTCCATGAAAAACAACTTTAATAACTAAATTTTATTTTTAAGATTCCATGTAAAAAATGTAGAAGTACAATGCTGTCATCTTTTAGCTTTTGAAACAGCTAACATATATTGAGTGCTTTCAAAGAAACATGCTTTTATTTTATTTATTTATTTATTTTTTTTTTTAAAAGATTTTATTTATTTGACAGAGAGAAACACAGCCAGAGAGGGAACACAAGCAGGGGGAGTGAGAGAGGGAGAGGCAGGCTTCCCGCCGAGCAGGGAGCCCGATGTGGGACTCGATCCCGGGTCTCGGGGATCATGACCTGAGCCGAAGGCAGTCGCTTAACCAACTGAGCCACCCAGGCGCCCAAGAAACATGCTTTTAGTTAGCAATTAGCACTACCTGGAGTTTTTATAACCTAATAAAGAGTAAAATCAATTTTCATAAACTAAAGGAATTAAATTTAGACATGTGAAGGACATTTAGACTAGTCTGTTATCAATTATAATATTATAATCTAAGTGAATCCTGAAACAGATAATTCCACACTGCTATTACTAATATCATTTATGGATGTAGAAACTGAAGTTCAACGAGACTACTGAACTTGGACAAACTCTGAGCTTCTAAGTGGCAGTCTAGAATTGAAATCCTGCTGGGCTCAAGGACACAGGACATTTTGGTTGCTAGTTTTGTATTCAAGTTTTCACTTATCTCTGTAAATTACATCTATGATCACAAAGGTATCATATGAATGATAAAGAAATTCTTCTTTATCATAAGAATAAAGGTTATATCTATGATCACAAAGGTATAACCTTTATTCTTCAGCTTTAACTTATGTGTGCCTATTATTCTATGAGGTCATGGGGTATTCTTGTTATTTCACCAGTGTAACAGTAATAACAATGATATACTCACAGCACTATTAGAATCTGTGCTGAATGTTTTAAAGAAATGATTTTATTTGGTATATACCTGCTTAAAAGAAAAAATAACCAAGTTTTAGAGAGGTGAAAATCCCAGAACAATGTTACACAAGAAGAAATGTTTAAGCTGGGATGCAAATTAAGTTCACGCTGCACAAAGCCCAAGCAAGCTTGCAACCATTCAGACTTCATGGCCTCAGGTACTGCCCAATGAAATGGTTTTTCCCACCTTCTCAGTTGCTTAGATGAGATTCCCCTCTTAGTCTAATAATGCATGTTCTTATATTCTGCACAGTATATCCAAATACTTGTCTGAAATTCTGTTTATAACAGATTATGTAACATGCCTGTAAAAAGTCAGGTCAGAGCAGACAGACCTGGGGTTGAATCTCATCTTCCACATTCACTAAATATTCACCAGAGGTAGTATAACTGGCTTGCCTATTTTCTTCATTTGTAAAAGGGAATCATAATGGTACCCTAAGTCTGATTTTGACCATTAACTAAGATAACACATAAAATTCGAGGATAGTGCCTGAGGCTTACCTATCTCCCACACGTGTTTCTCACTTTTTCCCAAGGACAGCAACTTCCACAATTTTATTCAGACAGTTGTCATTGCAGGTAATAAAATTATAATAACCTAAATATATATTGGATTAAATAGACTACTTGTATGGGTACTGGACACACCCACTTCTTTGGGGAGTCAAACATGTCTGTGTGTGTGTGCGTGTGCGTGTGTGTGTTGTGCTTTGTTGATTATATTAATTTTAACCATAACAAAAACAATCATTTACAGAGTGCAGACAAATTGCTAGTCTGTGCGGAGAGTTTGTTCTTTTCTATTTGCTTTATTCTACCCAAAACTTTGATAGGCAGGTGCATTTATTACTTCCACTGTCAGATGAAGAAACTTAAGCTTAGAAATGTTAAGTAATTCTTCTAAGGTCTAGTAACACCTACATAATGGAACCTAGATTCAAACTGAGGCCCTCTAAAACTTCATTTTTGCCACTAGAAAATGCACTTGCTCATTTATACATCATATATAAAAGTTTGGATTTATAGTCTTGGAGTAGTTCTACTTACTTTTAGATTCTATACTTAAGGATTTAGCATTCAAATATTCTGGCAGGGTAGCTAGTGAGAAAATAGGGCCTAGGTTATCATGAACAGTTAGCGTAACACAGACAAGACCATTTTACCTATTAGATGTGTTAGAGATCTTCAAGGTATTCATCACCTTTTCCTGATTTCTAAAAGAGGAGTGGTCAATTAAATTCACATTGTTTGCCCTTGTCCAATTTGCTTGCTATAATTTACAACTAGCCCATCTTGATAGCAAGATAAGCCACAGATAAATCAATTTCAAATAGTATTCTCCTTTGTGGCTAATTTTAACTATCTAATTCCATGATAAAATTAAATAAGCAATGTTTACTTCTTAAAGGTTGAAAATATAATGAATATAGATATGGCTACACTTTTTTTTTTTTTTTAAGATTTTATTTATTTGACAGAGAGAAACACAGCCAGAGAGGGAACACAAGCAGGGGGAGTGAGAGAGGGAGAAGCAGACTTCCTACCAAGCCAGAAGCCCAATGTGGGACTCGATTCCGGGTCTCCGGGATCGTGACCTGAGCCCAAGGCAGTCGCTTAACCAACTGAGCTACCCAGGCACCCCTATATATGGCTACACTTTAATGTATTATCTTCATCAGTCACTTGGTATTTGCATAAGTAAAGCAAGTGCACTGATGTTTACATTTCACTATTTTTCTCCAATCTCACACATAAATTTCAGAAGTTAAATTCATGATATTTGTAAGGTAACTTTAATAGACATTAAAAGAGAAATTCTTCAAGATGTCCTCTTTTTTTCAGGAGAGTTAGTAACTATTTTAAAAATTTCTTATTTAGGGGCACCTGGGTGGCTCAGTTGGTTAAGTGACTGCTTTCGGCTCAGGTCATGATCCTGGAGACCGGGGATCGAGCCCTGCATCGTGGTTCCCGCTGGGCGGGAAGCCTGCTTCTCCCTCTCATGGTCCCTCTGCTTGTATTCCCTCTCTAGCTATGTTTCTCTCTGTCAAATAGATAAATAAAATCTAAAAAAAAAAAAAAAATCTTATTTAAAGGAAAGATATACCTCTGAAAGCATCACTGATGTGAAGAAGAGTTAACTCTGCTAATATTAAGGTCACCTACATAGACATTCAATTTTATGTGTGGAAGCTGAAGATGAGATAATTCATTCAAAGATGTATATTTGGAAAAGGGCCCAAGTGAGATGCCTACAAATTAAACATTTGGCAAAATTCCTTAGATAAATGGAAAAGGTCATTTTGAAAATTTGGTTTGGTGGATTTTAACAGCTGCACTATAAACTCTAATTGCAATTTAAACCACCTCTGGTGTCACTCTAGAAAGATCTTAACCTTCTTAACCTGTCACCCCTCCCCTCAATGCTTGCAAGTAAGACACAGATACAATTTTATGAGCTGCTAGAGAAGTTTCCCAAATTATTACTTGACTCCACAGTTATTGTTACATGTAACTGACACAAAAAGTAAATCTGACCCATGATTCTATAAAAAAACCCCTAAATCCACAATACTTGAGTGTGTAAATCTAAATTTCAAATGCGTTTGTAGAAGAAAAAGCAAATAAACATATTTGATCATTAAAAATTTAATCTTTTCAAGTTAATATTCTGTGGTTGTTTTTAATAAAACCTGAAAGTGCTGCCATATGTTTTCAGGATAAATTTTGTTTATATGAAATATATATTTCAACAATTTTATATCACAGTCATAACTTTTTGGAAAATAGTTTATAATATTATATTCATTTTTGAATTTAAAAGCATTTTTTTGGAAAGAACATTAGAAATCACATTCAGAAATGTGAAAGCCAGAATAAATATAAACAATGATGATTTTAAAATATAGCACTAATAATATTTGAAATATGTCAAAAGAAAATCATAGAATTATAGAAATCTTAAAATAGCTATTGGATTACTCAGTGGGATAGGAAGACATAAAAGCCTTGGGCCCTTATGTCCTTTTTTTATGGTTTAGAAAATATAAAATTTTAAACTATCTTAATAATTTATACTATTATGGTTTCTTTTCTCCTTTTCATTTTATGAGGTTATTTTCTCTTTCAAAAAACCTTGGTCATTAGAGTGTATGTATCAGTTGAAAAGATCTTTTTTTTTTTTCCCAAAAGAAAAACACTGTGGCCACATTTTTTATATGGAGTTTTCTGTTAAATTGAGATATGTTCCATCGGAATTACTATAGATAATTAACGTGGAATGTTGTGCTAAAATGGTTTCAGAAAATACAAACACAGGAGTACCTGGGTAGCTCAGTTAGTTAAGCATCTGTCTTCCTCTCAGGTCATAATCCTAGGACTTAGCCCCACATTAGGTGGGGAGCGTCCTTCTCCCTCTCCCTCTGCTTGTGTGCTCTCTCTCTAATAAATAAAAATCTTTTTTTTTTAAAGAAAATACAAATAAAACGAATACCAAAAAAATTCATCAAATATTTTTTTCTGTCATAAATAAATATATCATAACAAATAAAATTTTTTATAAAATAGGTGTTTTTTGAGCCAGATATTAACACCTAATACAAAGTTGTCTTGTTCAGTGATGAATTTACATTTTCAAGAGGATGTTGCATATAATGAACCTAATATTCAAAGAAATAGCTTTCTGATTTCAGATTTCTAATATTTAAAGTTGAACGGTGCCATAAATATTTCCTTAGGCCTTCATTTACCCTTGTAATGCTTTCCTTAGATTAGCATAAACAAATGAGTGAAATTTTAGAAAAAACACTGAAAATCTCTACTGTATTATTATATACATTCAGTAGTTATTTAATGTAAGCACTTAAGAATATTAACATGCAGTATTATAAAAATGCCAAATTGGGACATGTTTTATATAATGATTTTCATTTCACCATGACAGCCTACATTACCCTTTTCATTATTTATTATTTCATAAATACACTCAAAAAAATAACATTTGTCTAGAGCTTTACTGTTCTTAAATACTTTCACATAAATTATTATTTCATTTACATTATAATGATACTTTCACTAGCAATTCTTGCCTTGGTTTAACAGATGGGGAAGCTGAGGCTTTAAGAGATTAAGAGATTTTTAAATTTCATCTCAATATTAGTGAAACAAATCTGGAACTCAAACCCTGACCATTCAACCTCATATCTTGGTCTTTTTTATCATGTCACTGAAAGGTGGCAGTATACATCACCCCCAAATATACCATTTTGGTATGAGGATTATTTTGATTTAAAGGCACTTGCAAAGCAGTAGGTGCAAGAAGAACACTGAACTCCTCTTTTCTTCCAGAAAGCATGAGTGGAAACTCCCATGTGAAAGATGTCCTCTTTTTACCAGAGAAAAGGAACATTCTTATTATATGAGTTGACAAATCCAGACAGAGAACTCTATACAAACAGACAAGGTTAAAATGACTTTTATCTTTCTTTAGTATCCCCATATATTTTAGTTTCTTTTCCACAATTGCTTCTTTTTGTTCAGCTTAATATACAAAACTTAGGTTTTGCCACTTTTTTGAGCTTTCACTTCCTAATGAAGACTCCCACATCATGTAAAATTTACATTAAAGGAACTTGTATGATTTTCTTTTGTTAATCTGTCTTTTGTTACAGAGCCCCAGCTGAGATCTAAGATGGGTAGAGGAAAATTTTTCTTCCCCTATACCACTCAAGATGTATTTTTAAGAGAATATTATTTACTCTGATTAGATCTCTTTAGAAAACCAATAAAACCACAAATGGAGTTTAAATTGAACTAAAATTAGCTCTGTAAATGGAAGAAAAATTTGGACAATTAAAATTGATAAATTATGACAAGCAAAAATAAACACAAGCACATACAATTAAACTAATGCCACTGAGGACCATATTAGCCATCTGAGCAACATATGCATGTTACTTATGTAGATGGATAAAATGACAGCACAACGTAAGAATTGTGTCACTCTAATCCACCCTTGGATACAATTATTCCTTAAAGGAAGAAATTATTTTAGTTTGGAAAGGATGAAAAAAAATAAAGACTGGCAGAAACATAGAGAAAGAAACCCAAATATCCTTCACAAGTCAAAGTTCTCAACTTGTTTAAGGACTTAAGTTTAAGTATGGTGCTTACTCTGAATTCTGAAGGGATAAGCCAAACCCTTAGATGTTACATTTTTGACACTGCATTAGCCATACATATTTCCTTTCTTTTCAGTAGAGCCAAGTTAAAGTTCCAGATCACATGGTACAGTTGCCATAGTCAAATATCTCCTTCATCAATAACACAACTTCTACATAGATGAGGTCTAACAATATTTTATGAGATACAGAAAAGATTAAACCCTGTGTTTTCTCCCCCAATTAGATAAACATGAAAAGTTCTTAAAATTCATTTCAAGGACAAGGAATCAGCTTATTCGGCCCCTTATCTTTGCCTACTACAGCTTCATTGGAAGCTCACCTAATGGTACCATGGAACATGCCTATGACTCCAAGTTCTTTAAGCTTTTAGATACTCAATGAGATATCATGTTGAGTTCGTGTGGAGCTCCACAGGATATACAAATTTTTTTTAAATTTTTTTTTTTTTTAGATAATTAGTGGTGGGTGTGCAAAACTAGACCCTTAGATACTAAGCATCTGCCTGGGCTACTTTCAATTGTTAACACCCCCTGTTAATTTGAAAGAAAAAGTATAAAAACAGAGTTACAAAAATTATAGTATTTTGCATTTGATTAACTCAACTATAAGACATACAAAATATAACAACTTAAATGTAACCACATTACATTTGAGGTTCTTGAATATGAAATTTAGGCCAAATGTACTTTCTGCTTTTCCCATAAAGTTAGTCTTGACACAAAATTCCTAAAATATCCAGTGGTGTGGGAAAACCAAAGTGTAGCTCCTACGAATGAACATTCTTTCAAAGAATATTCAATTCAATTCAATTCAATTAGTATGATCAGAATCTAACAGCAGAAACTCTGAAGCCAGAGTGGCTGGGGGCGAACACTGGTTCTGCTATTTACCAGCTGTATAAACATACTTTGATTCCTCTTTTGTATAACATGAATAATAACATTACTTATTTTATGGGGTTACTGTAGGTACTAAATGATTTAATATTTACAGAGCACTTAAGAGAAAATCGTAGCACATACACACATATACATTTTGTTAAATAAATAAAGCAAAAAAAGCTTTGTATATAGCATTAGCTTCTGTAACAAACAGTCCCAAAACTTCAGTGTCTTAAATTAATGGAATTTTGTTTATTACAATCCCATGTGAGCTTGGAGACTCTACTGAAAAAGTCCTACTTAACGTAGTTAAATGGAGACCCCAGCTACTTCAGCCCTGGTGTCTCACCCAGATGTGCCTTCCAGGTATCTTCTGCGTTCAGCTGGTTGACAGATACCTGGAAAGAGAATGTGGAGGCTTCCTTAGTGTGCTTTATGAGAGACATACGATTTCTACCCACGTTAGACCTCGATGGCCTGGCTCTGACCAAGTGGAAGAAGTCTGGGAACTGCAAGTCCGCATATACAGGACAAAGAGACAAGGTTTATTTGTATCTGATGAAGCAGGAACATAAGTGATAAATGCCACATTAAGATATTATCGATTCCAAAAGAGTCTGAAAAAAACAGCACAAAGATATTCAAAATTTACAAAGAATCTCAAATGAATCTTTGCCTTCTACCTCCTTTTTTATTCCAGTAAAGATGCAGGAGTCAGTCTTACAAAGATGGGTAATAAGATTGGCAATTATATATCTTTTAAATCAATAGGAAATTATTAGTTTGACCAGCGCTAGTGTGTTTTTGAGGTCCATTTTTCCATTGGGCAGATCTAGTTTCTTTTCCTTTCCCTTCTTTTCTTGTTTTATGACCCTAAAAACCAATTTTCTGTAAGGCTCATTTTACCTCAAAATATTTCTCAAATGCATCCACTTCCCTCCATCTCTTTGGCATAACTTGAGATCAAATTATCATTTTTCTTTCTGGACTATCACATTGACTCCTGAATGGATCTCCCTGCATCTATCTACCTTTGCTTGCTTCCACAGTATTCACTGAAGACATTTGGTTTTATCTTCTAAATCTTTTTAAAATTAGCCCATTTCTTTCAGTCTGTTCCATAAAATTCTAATCTAATCCACATGTTTCCTTTGGTGCTATTCTCCTACCTGGTCTCTCTAACACACAAGTTGATCTTCATTTTCTTGACATACTGAATGCTTGCTGCCTTAGGACTCCAGCAAATGCTATTCCTTATGTCCAAGTTTCCTTCTCTATGCACTGGCTAGTTAATTCCTACTTATGTATCAAATCTCTGAGGTATTTCTTCAAAGAAGCAATGACCACCTAGACTATTTAACCGTTTTGTTTACTTTTACATGGCACTCTTCTCATTCACAGCACCTTTTTGTAATTGTAACTAAATAATAACTGATGCAATTAGATATAAAATATCTGTGTCCTTATTAAGATAAGACTGTATTGATCAGAACATGACTTCTAGCACGTGGCAGTTTCTATTACAAAGAACAGACATTTAATATTTGTTTAATAAATGTCACTCATTTTAATTCCACATCACCAAATAATTGCACTCATCAATTTACATATATATTTGATGTCTTACAATATATCAAGGATTATGCTACATATTACAGATTCAAATTTGAAAAATACTTGGTCTTTGGGTTGCTGATAATGCAGTGGTGGGGAAATAAAAAATGAGAGTAATAAAATATAATAAGCAACATTTGAATACAAAGTTCATAAGGAAACAAATACTATATATACAATTTTTTTAAAGAGGAGATTTTTCAGAAAGAGTGATATGAGTGATATTTTGGTATTTTTTTCCTTTGCTTATCACTAAAGATCTTGATATCTACTAAACTGGTGAGGACAAGTGCACACACAAAGTCCTGTGAACTTAAACTCCAAAGCCATTTTTGATTGATGAAAGCAGTTTCCTTTCTCTGAGAAAAAGACATCTATATCTTAATGGAGATATTACTGATTGTAAGGAAGAGAAACAAACTGAGTGAAAGAGAAGTTCTCTACAAGTTCACTGTGGAGATACAAAGAGGTATCATGGAATCTACAGCAGTAGCTGGAGGTAGTTAATAAAAATAATGATAAAAAAATGAACCTTTGCTTTATTCACACATTGAGGTAAGTGTCACACAAATATCTCAAATCAACCGGGTTCTCTAAAGGTGGCAACCAAAAAAATTCTCAAGAAAGACTATTCTCAACTACAATTTATCTTATTTATCTTCATGAACTGCCTTCTCATTCTGATATCTAAATCTTTTCACTGGAAATCCTTGTCTGTTGATTTTATTCATTTTTTTGATATTTCAAATTTATCATGACTGACTCCTCACTATGAATTTCATAACTTAATGATCTTACATTCCCAACTATATACTAAACAAGATATGAAAAACCTTTGTATTTCTTTTTGCATAAGGATGATTATTGCTGGCTTGAGTCTGTATTAGTATTTCATTTATTAATTCCATTAATTTTATGCATTAATTCTATTAATTCTCTTTTTTTCATTTTTTACCTAATATCTCACATGTACTAGGAACTGACTTGCTAGAGCTATAAAAGAGAACAATATTATTTAATGTCTGGGACCCACATAACTCTTCAGTTACCAGCACTATTCTATGTAGACCTGAATTGAAAATATCAAGAGAGAAGTTAGAATCACCAATCATTTAAAGTGAGAAAGAAAAAAAAAAAAGAAAGAAAAAGCATGGGATATAGGAACCAGATATTTGAAACATAAGAACTTATCCACAGGTAACACAGTCAATAGAGGAAAAAGGAAATCACTAAAGTAAATATAATAAATATCTATGGAGTTATGCTGGGAGCTAACACATGCATTAAAAAATGTGAGACACCTTCTGCTTTTGCATTAAAGGAAATCAGGTAAGCTGAAAATGCTTTAGCTGTAAAACCACAAGAGATTTTCCCTGAAATACTGAAAACATGCTGATACAGTATAGCTAAGCTGCCAGGGCGGTGAGGAAAACTCATAGGCTTTCTGCAAAAGAGGGAAAACTAAAAATCCTAGGGATGAAGCACAGGCTGAAGCTTTGTTGGGGCGGTGGTGGTGGAAGCAGCCATGTGCGGGAATGCTGGCGGAGGCTGCTAAACTGCTTTAAACAGAAGGACTTTTTAATCTGGAACTTTTTATTCTGACATAAGTTCAGAAACACCGAAAAGTTACAAGGATAGTACACAGAATTCCCAAATACCATTCTTTGAGATTCCCAAAATATTGAAATTTACTTACATATATTTTTTTAATTTCTTCAACCACTGTCTTTCTTTCTCTGCACACATTTTAGAGGTATCATTTGATATTTATTTAAATTAAATGGAAAAGCAATGAATCAATTGTTAAAGTAATTTTAAAAAAGCTGGGATAATACAACTTAAACAAGATGAAGAAGAAATTAGGAAATTCCCTAAATTTGGATATGAATATTATGTGTATACAATCCTCAATGACTTTATCTCAAATTCTCTACTGAACATTTTTGAAGGAAGAGATTGTCACTTTGGAACTGAGTAGCCAAACTTTTAAATGCCTGGATATTAGAGAACAGAGAGCATTACTCCATCTCAAAACTGGCAGGAACAATTTCATGATATAATACAGTTTCATGTATCTGGGTGATTGTTAACCAGCATTAGTTGTTTTATTTTGTTCATACTTCCACAGCCACTTCCAACATCTCTGAGGTATAATAAGAGTAAAGTGCATCACTAATGTCATAGAAATAAAAATGCTTTCTATTTAGTTATTAACTTAGGACACAAGAAATCTTTGCTCAAATTTTACACTTGACCTCATTATCATCAATACTTCCACTAGTTTTAGATCATTTATCAGCTTATAAACATCTCCTGGAACTTATCCTGTCCAACAGTACATTTTCTAAATTGTTCTCTATGATTAGTTGCTTTTTATCAAATTTCAGGCCGACAAAATTCCCTTTAAAAAGTGTCTCTATGAACATACAGATTAGTTTAGCAAAAATAGCTATTTGCTTATCTTCACTCATCTTCTGCATGTGAATACACTTCCCATTTTCTTCTATTGTTGACTGGCTACTGAAAATTAATTAAAGTCTTACTGATTCACTGGGTACTCCCCAACTAAGTTATCTACGGGATTCTAGATACCGTTTTTATGATACTTTATATTCATAATTTGACTCATGCTATGTGATGAGTCTAAAAATAATTGAAAATATGTTTCTAATATTCTTATTCTACTTAAAAGAGACCCAAAACAATAGTTATTTTAGAATCACAGTTGGAAGAGCAACAGTTCCATGTTTGGCATGTTGGAGCTGGGTCTATGCTGGTAACACTAATAGAAATGTGCAGTCAATAATTCAAATGGCTGTCAGATCTACTTACGCAAGTAGATCTCAATAAAACTTGCATTCATTAGAAAAACATTCAAAAATGTTCGTTCACTTCCTTTTACCTAGAAGTACGCTACCTGAATGTCAACTTGATACTATTATCGCAGTTAGGCCTGTAAACTCTGTAAGATACATACCTGCTCTTTTGGAGGGGGGGTAAGTTCCATCTGAAGAGCAGATACCAATAATTTTTTGGGCTACACAAGGCACAACAACTGCAGCTATCTTTCAGTGACACAGAATATCCTAGCTTGAATGAAACATTTCTCAGTACTGTATCAGAAGATACTGACCTCAGTCCCCAGCTGTGCACTGGGAGAACTTCTACCCACAGAACAGACATGATCACCCTAATAGTATTTATTGGACTAGGGAAAGCAAAGCCCCAGGGCTTCCATGAGCTCAACTGAAACTTTAACCTGAACAGAATGGAGTTACCTCACACTCTGATTAAAAAACGAAACAGGAATATGTGGATCAACCAAGAAATTAAAGAAGAACTGAAACACTTCATGGAAACCAATGAGAATGAAGATACATCGATCCAAAACCTATGGGATACAGCAAAGGCTGTCCTAAGGGGGAAATTCATAGCCATCCAAGCATCACTCAAAAAAAGTGAAAAATCCCGAATACACCAACTCTCATTACACCTTAAAGAACTGGAAAATCAACAAAAAATTAAACCAACCCCCCACACAAGGCGGGAAATAATAAGGACTAGAGCAGAGATGAATGAATCAGAAACTAGAGATACAGTAGAACGCATCAACGAAACTAGAAGCTGGTTCTTTGAAAGAATCAATAAGATCGATAAA
>PITA01015709.1:0-49121 GCA_004023965.1 Spilogale gracilis | reverse complement strand
ACTCAAACTCAACACCCAAAAAGAAGATGAACACATCAAAAAATGGGCAAGAGACATGAAGAGGCACTTCTCCGAAGAAGATATACAAACGGCCAACAGACACATGAAAAAATGTTCAGCGTCACTAGCTATCAGGGAAATTCAAATCAAAACCACTCTAAGATACCACCTTACACCAGTCAGAATGGCCAAAATTAACTAGACAGAAAACAACAAGTGTTGGAGAGGCTGCGGAGAAAGGGGAACCCTCTTACACTGTTGGTGGGAATGTAAACTGGTACAGCCGCTTTGGAAAACAGTGTGGAGATTCCTTAAAAAATTAAAACTAGAGCTACCCTATGACCCTGCAATTGCACTACTGGGCATTTACCCCAAAGATATGGAAGTAGTGAAAAGAAGGGCCATATGCACCCCAATGGAAGGTGATGAACACTATTTCCATTAAAATAAGGCCTGACCTTGACAGTACTGAAAGAGGTCTCTGTACTTGCTGACTTCCTAGGGCATCTTATAAGCCTCCATCATCTGAAGGAAAGAAGTGTATTTCCATTCCAACAACCTGATATCTCCTAACATACTAGAACTCGACAATCTAAAAGAAAAGTAAGCCAAGGCATAGGATGCCGAATTGGTTGTTATCACTGTTCCTTACATGAGTAATGAATCAGTTAAACCCTTCACTGTCTCAAGAAATCACCATCTGTTCTTTAGTCTTTAATTGGTGTAAGAGATGTTTCAAGAAATCTCCAATGGGAAACGATTCTGGCATTCACAAAAGCTGGCTGTCAGATTAGTAGGTCAGCCAACCAGATGGTGCTAGGGCTATTTGGTATCCGGGGCAGCTGCTGTCTTATCTGGGCAAGGTGGCCATTCCCTCCACTGCACGAATCATAAATCTGCCAGTACCACTCAAGCTCCCAACATCTTTGCATCAAATAGAGAGTTTATTCTGGAGACAGGGTTTGGGAGGTGAGAGAAATCAATGTAGCAGAAGGCACAATACATCATTCAACTTTATCAATACTCAGAGGGCAGAGGCCAAGGTGAAAAAGTTTTGGGTAAAACACAATAAAATTTCATCAACTAGCCAAGAATTCCAGATGGCAAGTTTGTATCTCTTTGCAGGCATTTAGGTAAAATCAAAAGTTCAGTGATTTGATTACCATGTGTAGAAATACTTCATTTTTTGCAGGAAATTTTACTTTTTAAGGGGAAGATCTATGTCATATTTACTCATTTCTTGGTTCTGTAGAGTAAGTGGAGGACATTTCCTGATTCCCTTTTGATTATTCCTAAGGAATTGCAAAGAGCCTATGCTGAAAGCACTTTGATATCTTCAGCAATTCTTAGAATCATTTTGACCCCAGGCAAAATTGTGAAGTAAATAACACTGGGTTGAAAGCTGTTTATACTCAGAATTGACGCTGTAGCTCAAACCCACTACATATGGAGGGTCAACAGTGACATTTCAAAATGTGTTTGGGAGCAGGACATTGGCTAATAACCTAGTATCCTAAAGTAAGTCCAGAATGAACATGTTCTGTGAGCAGGGGATGTGTTTTTAGGTAACTTTTCAAACACAAACATTTTCTTCTTGTGAAAGTGCAGAAAGGTCGATGAGAATCCTTCCCACAGTGCTGTCGCCCACAGATGGGGACACAAACCCTGGCAATGACAATGACCTGCTCTGTAGAACTGAGACTTGCATTTGCTTAGTCTCCAGATTCTGGAGGTATTTTGGGAGAGCAGTGACTAAGTGGTACAGAAAGGGGATTATTTTACAATTTGGGTTGCCAGATTTGACAAATAAAAAATACAAATACATAAATTTGAAATTCAGGTAAACATCTAATAGTTTCTGAACAGTGAATCTTGCTTTTAGTTTTTAAACTTAAATTCACATTCAAATGGATATCTTTGTCTGTTTGGGCTGCTAGAAAAGACTACTATAGACTAGGTCGCTGAAACAATAGAAGTGAATTTCTCTTAGCTCTGGAGGCTGGAAAGTTTGAGATCAGAATGTAAAGGGTTGGATTCTTATGATGTCTCTCTTCCTGGTTTGTAGACAGCTACTTTTTTGCTGTGTTCTCACATGACCAACAGAGAGAGGAGGTGCAAGTGCTCTATGGTCTCCTTATCTGAGGATACTCATCCCATCATGATAGCTGCCCCTTTCATGAACTAATAACCTCTCAAAGGCCCCATCTCCAAATACCATCACATTGGAAATTAGAGCTTCAACATGTGAACTTTTGGAAGATACATTCAGTCCATAACACTGGGATCTTGATTTTACCTAGAAACTCTATAGTTCATCTGAATTTTGGGCACCTGGAAGCAGACTGAGAAAACTGGGCACAGGAGTGAAAAACCTCCCATGGATCAATCCAGAATGTGGAATGGCAGGTGCTGTAGTTGATGGAAGATGGGAGGGCATCCTCCTATTTGGTGCCAGTGAGAGCCAAAGCCCTATGTGGTGACTTTTAGGGAATAGACTAAGTGGGGAGAGCAGGACACATATTGAAGAGTGTGGTAGAAAGAGGGACCAAAGGCTGAATCTAGGCCTTACATTGGCCAGGTGGCACCACAAAGCTTGATTTATCAAGAATGAGAAGGCAGCAGAGAATAAGCAAGGATCTACAAGGCAGGCATTTGGGAACAAGAACCTGGGAAGTTCCTCGAGGGAAATGGACACATAGGGTGGGAGATTTTTTAAAATAGCCTGTTAATTTGACTCTGAAATGACCCTGAAGTTCACTGAATTAGTTTTGACAAAAGGATCCAAATATGATGATTATAGAGGAATTTCCCTGAAGTACTCCACCATCCCTCAGTGAAGTAGGATTAGAGCTAACACTAGAGTCATCTGCATATTAATTCTTCATTGTTGAAGCAGAGGTTCACTGAAATTGATTGCATCCACGAAACAGATTGATCTCTTTACTTTTGACTCAGACATTAAGCAACTGAGGCCTGCTTTGTCATTCTAGAATCACCAGATAAAAGGATGCCTTCTGGTATTGCCAAGGAAGAGAACCTAGAACATCTGCAACTCATAGGGCCACTGAAGCCCTAATTATTTTGCCAAATTGGTCAAGCAAGTAAGAAATTTCCTTTACTGAGTGTGCGCAGAGTGCATTCCTCTCTGGTGTGTCTTTTGCGTATCTCCCCCCACTTCCCTGATCTTTCATTGAGGCTCTGGCAGTGACTTATATTTGGTTTATGCTTAATATCCAGCTGACTCATGACATGTGTGTCATGGAGGGAAGATTTAGGATTCTATATTATCATTAATGGTAGAGGGTTTTTTGTTTGGTTGGTTTTTTTTGCAAAATTTATATTTGGAGTACAAGAGCTTATTGAATATTTAGGGGATTATGATAAGGGGCAAAACCAGAATAAACTTCATGACTAGAACAATGATGTGGCTAACATCTCGCCTGTTGAGAGCAAACATTGTTTTACTTCTGCTAATGCTGACATTACTGTAATTGAACATCTACCTGTAAGCTATGGCCTGGAAACCACTGGAGGATAACTTTTAGCAAATCCACTGATAAAACCTACTAGACGCGTAGACATCCTCACCTCAGCAGAAGTGACATCCAAGACACAACCAAAGCAGAGGCTGTCTAAAGGATGTGAAGAAAAAAGCTACCTGTAGAGTGCTTTGTCCTTAGTAAAGAGTGTCTGATTTAAATGAAAACAAGTTCTACTAGAAAAAAAAATCATACCTGTAGGATAGGGTCTGAACAAGTGCTGTGATAATAACAAAGATGCCACCACCCATGCTATCTCAACATTTACCCATGTGGTACACTTCACAAGTCACAAAACAAATTAAAAATGTTCCCTGAAGATCTTGGGACACTACAACAAAAAACTAATGATGTACTGCATAGTGACTAACATAATAAAAAAATAATAAAATGAATTTTAAAAAAGGTTCCCTGTTTCCATGGACTTCCAAAGTAAATTCAAATATTCAAAGTAAGGTGAGAGGTTAGCAGAAGAGAACCAGACTTGGGGGTCAGAATCTGGAGCTTTGGTCCTAAGAGCACTTGTTAGGTATGGCTAGGGAGTTCCAGAGCATTGCACATGACTTCAGTAACTCAATTGCTCTCACAGTCCTGGGGTTAGACACGATTATGGTCCTCATTTCAGAGGTAAGGAAATGGATCTTCAGAGAGGTTGTGTTGCCTCCCCAAAGTCACACTGCTGGTAGATGGTAGAAACAGGAAGGTCCCTCATACTCTCTGAACTCCAGCTCCTATATCTATATAATTTAGGTAAGAAAAGTGGATGTAATAATGATGCATTCTTGTTACACAGCAATTTAAGGGTTTTAATTTCCTACAATGGAGTTGACTCTTTTGATTTCAAAACGCACTTCAGTGATAGGTATTATTCCTTGATTCCAAGGACATTGAAATTTAGTCACTAGGTCACAAGGTAGATGACATAACTCAAAATCAACTGCAAGAGACACAGACACGGAGACAGATACACATGGAACTCCAACAAAGAACTGTGCCCAGAGACCACCACTGTGATACCACCTTCCACACCACACAGGGTTTCTCCAAGGCTCAAAGAGAAATCACAAGGAAACCCAAAGCCACGTTAAAACTTGTCTTCATTGTCTTACTTTCTTTTTATTCCACCTGCACTTTATGTAACAGAGTATTTATCAAATGGGTGGGACATGATTGGTACCCTTTATTATATCTAGTACCCATGCAGATTTTTTCATATTTCTCTTTCTTACAATAATGGTTTATGTAACCTCATTCTCTTAGGGAATCCAGGGAGATGAAGCCCTTAGAATAAGAGCAGCAGGAAGGAACACACTTGCAGCTGAATACAGCTGGGTTTGTTAAGTTGCTGTTACAAGGAAAAATGGGCAAAAGGAGCCATGGAGCCTCTCTCTAGGAGACCGGAAGGAGATTTTTATTGGGTTTGAGCTTATCCTGGGTGATTATTAGGGAAAAAAAAAAAAAAAAGGAGGGGGACTTTCAACTCTAAACTGGTACATTTCTGAAGGCACTTTGCAGTTGTGGCTCTGGCCATGATAGAAACTTCATTTTACATTGGCTTTGCAAGTAGCCCTGTCTGTATCTACTGCAGAGTGATTATCATTAAGGCTGATTTTTTTCTTTCTAATTTCTGGATGGATTTTACTTTTTCAGGTAATAATATTTCAGTGTCCTGTTGCATCTATAACAACACTAACTCCATATTAGGGCAAAAAGAAAACCTCAATATAATTAAACAAAATTTAAAGCCTTACTCAATAATTTAAAATATAATAAAGTTAGGAAATATATAATAATTTAAAGAAACTGATTGATACGATATTTTCAGCAGATGTATCACAAGTATAGTTTGGAAAAAGAGAATAAAAACAAAAGTTACAACATATTTAGAAAATGAAGACAATAGGAATACTGTATATTCCTACATAAATTTGGCATAAATTTTCATAGGTTGATAAACTATATCTATTAATGATTTATGATTAAATGAGAAAAAATAAAATGGACAAAACTTTTTTTTTCTCTTAAATAAATCAATAAATTTGTGAAAAAAATGGGCTAGGAATTTAATGCAAATATTTTATTAAAAAATAATTTTATGAATACTAGAAAGAAGGGATCTGTAAGATAACAGCGACCATAATGAGTTAGAAAAACGATATTGAGTAAAAGAATATAAATGTTCAAGAGCAAGTTCTTTGGAAAAACAATCACAATTTAAAAAAAAATCACTTGCAAGCCTAATTAAGGAAAAGATAGGATCATATGAACTTTTAACATTAGAAAATTCAGTTAACTGATAATAAAAAAATGTTCTTCATACCATAGAGAATATATAATATTCACAACATGGAAGAAAACTTAAGCTCCTGCCTTGGATTTGAGATACTATTCTGGAAATTTCACTTAAATTTTATAGTTCAAGCCTATATTTAGAAATCAAAATGTTTATTACTTATTTTATATGCAATCATACACTCATGTCTGTAATATATATTCATATATGTGTTGTTTTCAATAAGTTAAATTATATGCATTCTAAATTACATATATTATGAATATGAAAAGATGTTCACTAGGTGTAAAGGCAGGACAGAAAATGTGGAACTTACACTTTATGACTCAGAGGCAAAGCTGACTGAGAAGGGAGAACAGTGGACCCTAGCAACCTAACTTGTACCTACGGCTGATTGTCACGCTACCATCTCGCCCCCCCCCTTTTTTTTTAATTTAAACTCCAGTTAGTTAACATGTTGTGTCATATTAGTTTCAGAGGTAGAATTTAGTGATTTACCACTTATATACAACACCCAGTGCTCATCACAAGTGCCCTCCTCAATGCCCATACCCCATTAAACCCATCTGCCCAACTCCCCTCCAGCACACTTTGGTGTGGTGTCTGTAGTTAAGAATCTGTTTTCTGGTTTAACTTTCGCTTTTCTTTTTCCCCTATGTTCCCCCATGCCACTCATTGAGACACCTGAATGGTCTAAAGTGATGGTGCTAGTCACCCAGGATGTGGTTCAGGCAGGAGCCAGTGACTGACCTGAGTGCTAAACTGAGACGTGTCATACTATAAATTATGAGCTAAACCTGGAGAAAGCATCAGCTTCCCCCTATTTAGTTTCCTCCACGGACAGACTCACTAGTTGGGTATCAAGGGAGTGTCGACTAATTGTTGAGAGAGCCCCCAACACAAATCCCTGCAGTTTTCTGGACCAAAGGCTGGGTCCGGAGCGGGGGTGGGGGGAAGTTTGGGCTACGAGTGGAGAAATGCTGGGTAGAGAGTCAGGGTGGGGAAAAGCATCTTTGCAACTCCCCCCTCAGCGGAGGCACCGGAAGAGCTCCTCTGACCAAGGTCTCAGATGAAGAGACCTAGGCACGAAAGTGCTGGTGGCAGGGATGCAGCTATGAGAATAGCCTGACAAGGCAGAAGGGTCTGGGTCCCTGACTGCACCTCTCTTCATGGGTGGCATTGCTTTGGTGTGCACAAACCTAGTGTCTGTCAGACGAGGATTGCCCTTGAGGCCCACCAGGTAAAATTTTTGTATCGCCTAGAGTCAGGCATGTGCTTTAGAAAGCTGGGGCCAAGCAGTCAGGGTTGGCATAAAATATGAAACTGATCTACCATCTTGTCCCAAGGAAAATTCATGCATGAGGGAAGTTGAATTCTTCACAGTCTCATATTTCGTCTCATTTCATACACATATTAACATGTGCTCTTGTCAAGTTCTTCCTTCCTCATAGGCATTTCTGTCATGGTTTTAAGCTTATTTAATGATTAGGTACTGACTTTGTAAAATTCACTTTTTAAATTAATCTGTAGGGTTTATAATGTCCCTGATGATTCTAGTTACTGAATATGATGACTGGCATAAATAAATAAATTGTATGGGAGGCTGTGGTATAATTAGGCTTTTTTTTTTTTTAAACCTCACAGTGATTGAATTTCCATAAGATCACATTTACCTGCGATGCAACACTCCCATGAGTGGACGGTAGAAAGCACTGACACAGTAATACAGAATTATCATCAACTAATATACTAAATATATTACATATTTCTTCTGTTTATTTGCTGTCTCTCCCCACCCCCACAACCATCAGTAGAGTTCAAATTTCCTAGGGGCAGAATTTGTTTTCTTGTTTGTTTGGGTTTTTTGCTTTTGTCTTGTTTTAACCACTGCTGCATCTCCGCATCTAGAATAGTGTTTGGCATATTGTAGGTGTCACATTCATGTTTGGTGAATGACTAGAAGAACAAAGTTGGTGTGCTGGGAATGGGTTTATTTGCTCTCAGTAAATACCTAAAATAACTTTTAAGTAGACATCACATTTTAAGCGAGAAGTACATCACATTCACATTGTTTATCTCACCATTAGTCTTTGGTTTTTCTCTTTTCTGATTAAAACATTGCAGAAGAGACATAAAAACAGATTACAGTGACACAAATAAGGAAGTTTTCAATGCTGTTGAAGTTGGGCAGATAAAAGGGTTTTGGAAGAACAAAGGTAGTTGAGAAAAAACTTCCAAAGGGGTGAAGTAACTGTAGTGGTTAGCATTCTAAAACGTACTTACACTTTTCAGACTTTAATTTCTGAAATCAAATGCATATCATACATATCAAACACCAAGGGAGGGAAGTTATTTGAAATTACTATGAGTGTAGAACATAACTTCTGTAAAGGTGATAGAGACCAAAACCGTTTGTGACTTACAAAGGCTGAAATATTTACTATCTGCCCTTTTACAGAAAAGTCTGCTAACTTATATTCTAGAACATAATGTGTCAACAAATGGCAAAGACCTCCCAGATTTGTAATATACACATTTTTCTGTCTTTAGATTTATGACACCATAAATTTATCATAGTTCCAAATAAAATAAAGGAATCTTAAGTTAATTTTATGTCATCTTAAGTAGCAATCTTTTGATGTTCAAAAATAGCTTGATAACACTGGCATTTTACTGAGCCTAGTTGATTAAATTGCATCCCCTAGAATTTTGTTTTGAGATTTGTTGTACTCTATCATATGAAGCTACCACATTGCATTTATCTTTTGAAAAATATTAAGAAGCAATGATTGTTGTTATATATAAGTTTTAGGGTATGTAAATTTTCAACTTTAGGATGATTGCTAAATTATCTTCCAAAAGGAATGGTTGTATAGTCTCAAAATCAAGTATGACATTTATTATAGATTTTTTTCATGGTCATTATAATGCCAAAGGAATTCTGTCCTTTTCCAATCAAGGTAGAAATTTGATTTTTTAATCAAATGCCTTTTCTATGCATGTTGAGACAGCTACCTACATTTTATTTATTTTAAATTATATTAATCTATCATTGAGATGAATTATATTAATTCATTTCTCATGTTATATAATCCTTTCATATCTCAGTAAATTAAACTTGGTCATGAAATCCCAATACAAGCAAATCTCTAATTCCATGGGTCTTACTATTTTATTCTATCAGTCATGAATTGTTGTGTTTTTTTTTTTTTTAATATGTGCTACAGGTCTCATCTACCAGACATGATTTTACAAATTTTTGTATTATAAGTAATAGAAGCACAATTGCCATATGGATCCATGGATTAATTTAGGTATGACTGCATGTCAACGAAATATTTCTTGAGAACATGATTTTTATTTTGTAATATCCATCTTTACTACATATATCCCTATTTCACTTGCTGTCTTTATCTCTAACTTACCTTGATCTCTGTATTTCAATAAGTTTCCTAAAGTTAAGCTGGATGTATATTTTTATGTAATCACATTAGCTATTGGTTATATGTCCTAGTGAAATCTAAACACAGTAAATCCTTTATAAACATCTCTAAAATAAAGTAAGAGTCTATTCTGAACATAAGGACAATTGATATTCACAATGGCCCTTTGGATTAGGTTCCATTATCATTTTTATTCCCATAATACAGATATGAAAGGTGAAGCTCCAGTAAACTATGAAATCAGTAAGTAGTATTAGAGCTCTGGGTCCATGTCCACAATCAGGCACAGTGTTACAACAAGCTAATGTGAAAGATGCAATGGGCTAGTGTTTGGAGTAGGCTGTGCCTGGACAGCTGGGATCAGTGGACTCTAGACTGCAGTTGGGTTGCTGTGAGAAATTGAGAGAGTTCTGATACCCAGGGCTCAGGAGATCCAGATTGTTGTCAAGGTGACATCCAGTATTCTTCAAGTGGGTAGTTTGACCTCTAGCACTCACCAATGGGGCCTCTTGGGTGGGTGGAGAAAGGAGCAGATATTTCATACTAGACCTAAATAGACATATGTTCCTGCTATTGGAAATGATTTAGTAGTAGGGCAGGATCTGGTAATCTGGCAGATAAACCAGGTAATTGAGGAGCAAGGATGGTCTGAAGCATGAGAGACAAAGTGGCCTTAGAAGGAAACAGTTGCAGATAAGGATTGAGATTTTACTAGGTGGTGAGTATTCCTAAGGAAAATTTATATTGGGAGTCTTTATAGTAAAAACTATGGTGCCTTATGTTAGAAAAAGAAAGAAAAAAGATCCTGAGGTTGATAGTTTAAAATTTATAACTCCTGATAACATTGAAACATTTTCAAAATGGCGTACTCTGTAGACTTGATGCAGTAAACTTGAAAAGTAAGAGATAGTTACCAGAATAGAACATACCAAAATTCTAGATTCTGGAAATTATGTATTTATTGGGGATGACAGGCCCAGGAAATAACTGTGGGAGGTGGCTGAAGTGCAATGGACCTACAGATGATTGTAGCTGAAAAGTTCAAGGATCTGTAAAGCCTGATTTCAGATTGCATCTTCTCTCAGTTTAGACTACTCTGTCATCTCAATTGCACAGGTCAAAACTCTTAGTGTCATCATTTTCTCCTCTTTATTGCACACTATACAGCATCACATCAATAAATCCTGTCTTTTTTTATCTTTGAAGAATATCTTGATTTCTACCACTTCTTTTCATCTTGGTCAAAACCAATAATATCTCTTTTTTTTTTTTTAAACCAATAATATCTCTTGATTGAATTATTTCATAAATAGTTTTCTCTCTGTTCTTACCATTAATCCCTTTCTGGCTATCATCAACATGGTAATAAGAGTGAATCTGCTAAAACAGGATCATTCAGATCATGTCACCTTGTGTTTCAAATTCTTCAGTGGCTTTACATCTAACTTAGAGAAAAGGCTAAAATCCTACTGTGTATCAATCAATTAGGTCATTGTCACAATAATGCTATATAACAAACTGTGCTAAATCTCAATGGCCTAAAACAACAATATTTTATCTATGCTCACATCTGTGAAATGGTTGATGGTGGTTTGATGTAGGTACTGTAGGTTGGTTGCACTTGGTTCAAGCTATAGACTGGGTCCAATTCTCCCTCGTATACACCTCATCTTCAATGTGTGCCATATAACAAGCTAAAATCAGAGGGAAAGAAGTACAATATAACAACATAAAGCCAAGTCAAGTACATCTGTTCAGATCCCCTGAGAAGCAGATTTGACCTCAAGAGATTTAGTGAGGGAAGGCTGTGAAAGATAAGGGACAGTGTGTAGTAGTAGGTGGGAAGAACTTTCAGTGCAGAATATCAGTACATGACTGACAACTGTATAAGGAGAGGGGGAAGGCAGAAGAAACAAGTAGGGTGAATCTCAGATCCCAGTGCAGTTTTAAGAAAGTTGTAACTAGACCAATGCGCCACAGTTCCTGTGCAAGGGGGGGGGCTAGGGGTGAGGGGCTTACATTTCACAAAAATGATACTGGTGCCCATGCAATTTAATGCTCAGTTATTGCCTAAGAACAACCATGTAGGAGTACAGCATCTGGGTGAACAAGGTCATATATTAAAGCTACAACAATGGAAGCTCTAGGTCCAATTATGATGCTCAAAGCAGGCTTTTATGAAGGAGATTTGAGTAGCATCTTTACTTGGATAAATGCCAGTTACATTGTCAAGATGACAAAATTGGGGCAAGAAAGCATATCCTCCCATGGAAGTAAGAAAGAGAGTATGATTGAAGAATAAGCTAATTAACACTAACAAGACCCACACGTGTATGTGAATCTCTCTGACCTCATTTCCACCACTCTCCTCTCATTAATTCCCCTCTACTTACACCACTTCTTTGTTTTTACCAGAATATTCCAGGCATGCTTCTTTTAGAGGAACTTTTCCTGGAATGCTTTCTGCCCAGATGTATACACAACTTTTCATTTCTTTCTGATGTTTATTCAAATGTCAACTTGTCAGTATGGCTTTTTCTGATCACCTTTTCTAAAATCTCAATCCCCATCACCATAAGGCATGCTCTGTAAATTGCTTTCAGAGCTGATCTTATTTCTATTCCCAAATACAGTCTAGTTTAGTCAAGGAAAATGTACAAAAATATAATAAATTCTCAGATTTTGGCACTATAGTCTCCTAGCTGATGTAGGCAGCAGGTAATCTAATTATTCTTAGAAAGTAGCACTATGAATAATTTAACAAGTGTTTGTCTTCAACAAAATATTGAATTCAGGGCATTTTGCAAATAATTCAATAAGCAAAAACAAATACTACGATAGTTACTTTTAGGGAAAATGTACAGATACAAGGAAAAGCAGTACCTCTTCCTCCATTGGTTCCCCCCACCCCCTGAAGGTAATCTATAGAGTACTAACAGGCTGGGTCTTTTATCATATCAAATATGATAAAATGATTAAGGCAAGTTTCCTGCTGTCGCACATATAACAAATGAGTACTATAATGGGTAGTCTTGTGTGTCAATTTGGCTAGATAATAGTACCTAATTATTTAACCAAACACTCATCTAGGTGCTGCTGTGGAGGTATTTTATAGATGAAGTTAATATGTACAATCAGTTGACTTTAATGAAGACTACCTTTGATCAGTGATGTGAGCCTCATACAATCAGTTGAAAGACTTCAAGGAGAAAATGAAGTGCCCTGAGGAAGAGGAAATTCTGCCTATAATTTTCTACCATATATATTTATATATGTCTTTCTTGTGCACCTTTGACTGATAGGTGCACCAAATACAACCTTTAAGGTTAAAAATATATATATATATGTAAACTCTACTTTTCAGTGTTAAGAGACTATTGGGAACTTTGATGGTTTGCTCCTCAGTACTTTGATCAGGTAATTGTGTAAAACAGAAACAAGTTTTCTCAGTAAAGAACAACAAGGAAAATCTTCCTAAAATATGCCAGGTGCTATACTAGATACTTTATGCATGTTATTTAAAATCAGTCCTTCTATATAGTCTCAGTTTACAGAGGCATTAGTGGAGGGTTATGAAGCTAAGAGGTGACATAGTAATATAGCAGCCATCAGGAGGAATCATGCAGATGTGAGTGTATATCCCATCAGTTCCCCATGTACTTTTTATGTGCATTTTTTTAAAGATTTAATTTACTTATTAGAGAGAGCATGAGTGGGGACAGGGGCAGAGAGACAGAGGGCAAACACACTACCCATTTAGCAGGGAGCCCAATGTGAGGCTTGGTCCTAGGACCCCAAGATCAGGACCTGAGCTGAAGTTAGTCACTACCAACTGAGCCACCCAGGCACTCCTAGATATGTGTTTCAAACATCTTCAGTTCTCTAAGGCTATTTCCTCATCTCTGAAGTGGGAATGCCCAGAGCTCTGGTGGTGGTTTTGAGGCTCAAATTAGCAAATACTAATGTCCTGTGTCAGGTATATCAAGGATGTTCAACGATTGTTTGCACATTTAGTACTCTAGAAATCAAGATGTCATACCTCCACCTCTATTCAGGTTCTTGATTGTTCCCTTTTATAGCCTTTTTCATAGTGTTGCAGAAGGCAGAGAAATAGCCTGTAGCTGCATTTCACCATCAGAGTAAATGGAATCCCCATCTGAAATGAGCAAGGATAGTTGGAAGTTCTGTCCACTGCTATGTCAAGGGCTGCCTTAATCCCTGCCTATCTAAACAGAAGTTTCATGAAGGACTGAATTAATTCCTTTGAGATTTTGACCAAATCATGGCAAGAAAGATCCCTGGAAAAACATTCAGTTGAATGTTGGGACTTCATAACAACTGAGATTGAAACAAAAGGAAACTAATCTATCTTTGTTATTTGATAATAAATCACATTTTTCTTCCTTATTATCCTCTAAATGCAGTCAGATTCTATCTTTGACATAGTTAGTGACTTTTTCCTTTTTTCTTTCTTTTTTTCTTTCTTTCTTTTGTTCTTTTTTTTTTTTTTTCCATTTTGGCTTTCATTTCTCTGAGGGAGAAAAAATCCAACAAAAGCTGGATTTTTATTTGTAAGTTTTGCTTCCTCTCAACATAAAACAATTGGATTTTCTGGTGAAAGGAGAGTACTTATGAATTGCAAAAGCATGCCTCCTGACAAATACTTCATCATTTCTCAAAAATAAAATGAAAAAATGCAATAAATTGTGTTTTTAGAGGAAGAAACAGACTAACATTTTACAATATTAAACATCAGAGAAATGTGCTGGGATGCTAAAGTGGCCAGTCTCTGCTTACTACTCTAGTTATCTTAGGTGGGCGGGTACCTGCTATTCTTCAGTGCTTTGGGGGTTCTAAAGATACTCTCTACATTCAGCTCCTTCCACCCCCCCTCCCACTTCCCCTACCCCACAACTGCAGATGGGAATGTACACTGAATCCTTTAGTGTAGAGAGGCCTCTTAGCATTAGTCAGGCGGACAGTTTTGTGTAGTGTTGACCCAAGTTTTAAGGCTGACATTTGGGAGTACTAGTAGATTCCTTAAGTTATATGGATGAGCCACTTAACCTTTCTGAGCCTCCACCTTCTCATTTGTAAAAGGAAGATAATATATATATCTGGTAGGAAGTTGTAAGAATGAACAGAAATAAAGCATGTGAGGAATTAAACAAAAGGGTTGGCATGCTGCATGATGTTAGCTATTTGTATTATTAAGATCGTGATTGTTTTTGTGGTTGTTAAGAAGCTGCTTGGGGACTGGGGTTGTGGTGTCACACAGATCTGACTTCAAATCCCAGATCTAGCTCTGTGTGACCTTGGACAAATTCTGTAATCTCTTCATGTTTTAGTTTCCTCATCCATATGATTGAGATAATATCCCTTCTCTTATAGTGTTGCTGTGAAAATTAAGAGGTAAAGATAGAGTTTAGGACACTTATGATTATTACTTAATTTAAATCCTAAAGATACACTAATGCATCAAATGTAATTATACCAATGTACTGTTGGGAGCCGCCTCAGCTCGCAAGCTGATGGAGTCACCGTGAGGAAGACCGCAGTGTGAGCACAGCTCCTGCCTCACGCGAAGACTCGCTGACTTCCATGAGTCTCAGTGAGAAGGTAGCAGTAGAAGCACAGCTCCTGCCACCGGAAAAGAACCCCACTAGGCCTGACGTGGTCACAGTGAGGAAAGGGCAGACTGAGCCTTGCTCCTGCCAATGGTGCGAAACTGGCATCTCCTCTTTTTACTGATTGGTCTTTTTCCTAAAAGTAAAGCACAATATTCTTGACAGGGCCTCAGAGTGCTCTAAGCCAAACCAAGACCCCTTGCAATCCTTAAGAGTGCACTTTTTGTACTTTCCCTATAGCTCTGTGAGTGTGATTGTCAGGGCTCTTGAATGGTTAAATAGTGGGCTTAAGGTAATAAAACTGTGCTAACAATAACATTGCCACGCACACAAAGGATCCATAAATAAAGAGTTCTGCTTCCAGTCAGAGAAAAGAGGCTTAAGCAAACGCCTTTACCTTCGCAAAATAAGTTATCTTTCTCTTTGACGCCAAACAGACTAACTTCTGGTCATTATATTTATGGTGTAGCTAAAACTTTGTATACAACTCATCGGCGCCTTTAATTGCTTGCTTATCTGTAAGGCCTACATTCCATGAGTATCCTTGCCACACAAACACCCACATTCCCTTATACTGGTGTTTGCAACGAGAAAGGAGACTTAATAGTCAAAGAATACCAAGGTAGTTAGAGAATACTGCCATTGGTACAAGTCCTGGCTAGAGCTGGGCCCCCATGGTGCTTACACACTCGGTTATAAAGAAACGGCCTATGCAAACAACTTCACCTCTACCTGTACAGAATAAATAACAATTCTCCCTATTATGGTTAAGGTGCTAGACAGGATGACTCCTAGGTGATTTCCTAATAATCTAGCTTATATCTTAAAGTTTAACTCTATATGTTACTTACTAACCTAAGCCTTTTTTTATCTTGTTGATCAGTATACCTTACCACTAAAAGTCATCTGTTGTAAACACATTCTGCCTTCTGATGACATGTCACTTGTTGCCTATAAATAAAGATACTGAGAGCCAGCAAGGCAGAGATGCCCAGCAGGTGATCGGAAAGGAATCTTCGGGGCTCTCTCATTCGCGGACACCGTCTTTCCTTCAGGGACCCTTCGTTCAGCCGGAGCGAGCCTCTGGCAATGTACCTTTGGAGAAACTGAGGCTCAAAACACTTAAGAAAATCATTCACAGCTGCTCAACTTATAGAATAATTTGAATTCTCTTCTCTCATTCCCAAGCCTGAGATAGTTCCATAATAAAACTCAAGATGATGATCAACAGAAAAAAACTGAGAATCTTCCTAATTTTTTCTCTCTTCTCATACTATACCCAATCCAGAAGAGCATGTCTCAGTTCTGTCTTTAGGATAAGTACAGCATCTACTTGATACCATCTCCATCACACTTCCCTAAGCCAATCCATCATCACCTCTCATTTGAACCATGTAATAAGCTTCTGAACTGGCTTCTCTGCCCCAAAGTTTGCCTGTAAAGCTTATTTTCATCACAGAAGATAGGTCCTTTGAAGATGAGAATGAGGTAGTTCAATAACCTCTAAATACTTTCAGAATAAACAGCAAATCCCTTACCATGACCTCTTTGGCCTTAATGATCTGTCCCTTGTTGACCATCTGACCTTCTTTTCTGCAATCCTGGTTCTTCATCCTTCTGTTCTCACCATACCAGCTTTTTCCTGTTCCCCCCAATATATCAAGGACAAGGCTACCTCAGGACCTTTTTTCACACTATGTTACCACTGCCTTGGAAACTTTTCCCCAGGTATCAGCCTTATGGATTTCTTGTTTCTTTCAAGTAACGCTCAAATGTCATGTGCCAGAGAGAAATGTTCTGGCTACAATATATATGAAATAACACGTTCTGTCTCCTTCTCTCTCTCTGTCTCTCCAACTCTAGGTACTACAGGCACCACTTTCTTTTCCTCCATAGTACTTTGAACTACTTGATCTTTGTCAGTTGAATTTCAGAAGCAAAGTCTTTATTTTGTTAGTTTCTCATTCCTAGGGCCTGTGACAGTACCTGATACATCATAAATATTTGCTGAATGAATGAAGGAGTGAGTGTGGTAATTACCTGGTGCTCTGATTGTATAACCAGGAGAAAGGATTGACATATTAGATTTTCCCTGACTCCCCAAAGAACCACTGGAAAGAGACTGAGGCAGTAAAAATGTAAATTTCTCAGGGGGATGACCAGACAGAATTCCCTTCTCCTTCCAAGTAATTCAGATATTTAGTGAAAGTAACTTTGTCCTTCCTGGAAGCTCCCCAGAGGCACAGAAACAATGTAAGTCTGTCTCTACTTCACACTTAGCTGGTACTGACAGCATAGTCCCATGAGTCTAATTCCCAATTCTGGTTAAAAGGAAACTGCAAAGAATGAGAAATGTGATGCCAGAATTAAGGAATTTGTAATCACTTGATTAATTTAGGGTTATTCATTCTAGGCTGTAAAAAGATAAATGAAGTAGATAATGACCTATTGCAGTAAATTTGGCAAAGTCAAACAAAAATAAGTAACAAAGAGAGTTCTTTATTAGAGTTCTTATCTACAAGAATTTTTTAAGTAATGACAGAAAAAAAATTTATCCACCAGGTGTCAATTTGAGCACATCAGATAGCAATGTTTTATCCACCAATCACAGCTTCCCTACAATTTGCTAATCTCCTGAGAAGGATGCTGAAAGCTGCATTAACCCAGACTGTCAACTCAGATTCTAGCCATCAGAATATAAAATGCTATATGCCCCAGAATTTTTACATAGGAAAAATCAAGAAATCCCATGCATGTGGGGCCTGTGGTCTTCACAGGCACAGTTCAGAAATAGTATAGCATAACAAAGTAATTTATTTTTAAAAAGTAAAACAAATCACTATAGACATTTTTCAATTGGAAATAATCATCCTACCAAATATTTTCTCCCCCAAGGAATTTCTTCCATCAGAAGACTCAGAAAATGGTCAAAGGAGAGCTATGTCTATCCCATCCCTTTTGCCTGATAGCCATGTCTCCCCCCCCCCCCCCCCGGGGAACTGAATTCAGTTCTGAAAACTGAAGGGACTTCAGCACTGTGCCTTTGTATGAGGAATATACTGATTTGAAAATTTTACCTGATTTTACTTGCATATACGGGTTGATACTGCCACACATCATGAAAATGAGCTTAAAACTCTAGGATTTGGGTTGGTACATAAGTCAAACAAGAAAAAAAAAGATAATAAGTGAAGGGTAAAATAAAAGCGCAGGTGGAAAGAAATAAATGTGGAAGAAAGACCACCTGTACTGAATAGCATGAAAGACTCTTGGGAATTGGCCAGATTATTCCTGGCTTCCATTAGAACACTCTGGGGGATATTTTAAAAATATAGGTACTCAGGCCTCTGCCACAGAGATTCTCACAAAATAACCTGGGTTCTGACAGGTATAGCATATTTTATAGACTTTGATGGTGACTGTGATGTACAGCCAGAGTAGAGAGAGTCTGCATCAAGCTAGCCTTGGAAACCCAGAGAAGTTGAATGAAAGTCCAGAGTCATACAAAGTCAAGACTAAAACCCAGTTGGTTTTTTTCCTAAAGATTTTATTTATTTATTTCACACACACACACACGCACACACACACACAGCACAGCGCAAGCAGGGGGACTGGCAGAGGAAGAGGGAGAAGCAGGTCCCCTACTGCGCAGGGAACCCAATGTGGGGCTTGATCTTGGGACTCTGGAACCATGACCTGAGCTGAAAACAGATGTCTAACCAACTGAGCCACCCAGGTGCCCCCAAAACCCAGTTCTGATCTATTAATCTATGGTTCTTTCTCCCCATTCAATGCCTCCATCTCTAGATCTAATCTGAAATCTTGGTTGGGATTATATAGTAAAATGAAGCTATTAAACTGCCATGACATTTACTTTGTGCTCTGAAATTTGGAGGAAAACCTCAAAGAACAAGTGTACCTGGGTATATCATTCAATCATTAGGGGCTTCCAGTGCTCTAAACAAAGATAAACCAATTAAAAATCTTAGTCTTAAAAACATAAGCCTATGCTATTATAATCACCAATATATACTGCCAGTCACTTCTTTCTATAAATTCCCACAATGCCAGGACTGTGTGTTGCACCTAACAGTAACTCAGTAGAAAAACACAAAATACTGGCCAATAATGGTAATAATCTTAAGAGAGGGCAGGCACTTTCTGTTATGGCCCTTGACTTGAACTGCCATGGTCCTGAGCTTTGTTTGGAATGAATTGCAAATCCCCATTGGTATGCATCCTCAAATCTGTTTGAAAAGTCCGATGACCCAAGTCGCAGTCAATTTTAAAATGTTAACTCAGAAGCAGAAATGTGTTGGAAACAAATCTGATCTACTTGCAAAAGCACAGCAGAAGATAGGATTGGAACATTAATCAGGGGGGCAGAAAGGCAGCTCCCCAGTGCCGACCACCTATGACTTCTCTTATCTTACCCTGATAAACACATTCTTGTTCTTTTACCATAGTAACATAGGATTTTCTTCTCTACACAGCCATGGTAATAGGACATTATTTGTTATGTGATTTCCCCCTTTTATAAATGCAGTCAATTTCCATGTGCTATGTACAATAATATGTATTTATATTCATGATAATTTCGAATATAAGGAAATACTTTTTTCTTATTAACTAATATAAAAGGTGCTCAGAGGAAATTTTAATGGGAGGGTTTATATAAGTTTTGCTCTAGAGGAATAAATATTGACTCCAGCAAAGTGTTACTCATTTATCTTGTTTAAATATTTCACAAGATTTGTTTTAACCGCTCTTTATAAATGCTGCTGACTTTAACATTACCTTATGAATGTATTTCTGAACCCCAAAAGAGCAACACTGATTATCTTGCTGTGTTTATGTACATTAAAGAAAATTCGCATTAAACCTAAGGCCTTTAAGAGAACAAAAATATCAGAACACTGAGTTCTGGTAATAGCTGTCAATTGTCTAATGCCGTGTGAGATATATCTTGGCAGCACTTTACCATATATGTTCTCTGTCTGGCACTGCGAGCCACTTTGCATTCCATAAAATGTATGAGTTAGCAATACTGAAACCAGTATCCCCATTTTGCAGGTGCGAAACCAAAACAGAGATACTCTGACTTCAATGTTGTCCACCTAATAACTCAGTCTGTTGTTCTAATTTTATGAAGTCATATGTTTAACTTTTGGCAAGGTATAACGAACTGAAAAATACCTCAGCTACCTGTACCTAACAAAATGTACTTAAAAACCAAAAACAACAACAAACAAAGAATGTTGCTCCCCATACTTATGCACCTACAAACACTGGATATTCAGCTATTATCACAGTAAAGGGCATATAAAGCTGACGATAACTACTTAGTGTGTTTTTATTATACGTCAAATACCATCTTAGCTGTTTTCATTCATTACTTGTTTCTACAGATGCTGAAGCCTATATATATGTATATATATATATATATATATATATATATATATATTTTTTTTTTTTTTTTACCACTGTGCTAAAATGTCCCCAACTGCTATCAAACATAGCTCAAGGGTCTAGTAGGTAGATACCTGTTTATGCATAAAGATGTGAAGAGGGGGCTTACTTACTCTTGCAAAGTGTAATTATCGATACTTCCAAGAGTTCTTCTGAATTTACTGCCTATCAGAGGGTAAGTACATAACATGCATTTAACATGTGTCCTTAAATCTATAAACCATCAGGAGTAAGAGACATCATTATTTCATGTTCCACAGGAATAAAAAAAATGTCAACTAAATATAATACAATATACTACAATTAAATAGAAAACTTTCTCATCACATTGATCATGAAACACATTAGTACTTTAAAGTTGTTAGAATGTAAAAGAGAAGTATGCATCTTAGAATCAATGAAATGTGATAAAAATGACTACTTTCCTTTCTAGGAAAAAAGACCTTATCCATTTCCCATGAAAGATTTGTTCACATTCTTTGAAAAGAATTTTCAATTTATTATACACAGATGATCAAATTATGCTTCGAATTCTTCACTCCCTTGTGACAGTATCATGTGTCTACATCATTGTTCTAAGCCTCCTATTGGGGCTTTCCTAACCCCTTGACATTGGGCTTGTCCCGGGGACTTGATTAAATTAATGTAGGATTCCTCAATATCAGTTTTACACTGAATTTTGGGCTGGATAATTCTTTGTTGCTGTGGACTGATATCTAGCAACATCCACAGACTCTACCGACTAAAGACCAATGGCACCCCTGTATCCCAAATGTGGTGACAACCAAAAATGTCTCCACGTTTTGTAAAATGTTCTCAGAGCAACTGGTGCCTCCAGTTCCACAGCCTGTCTAAGATTCTATACAGGAATAAGGTTGTTTCTTATTGGCAACCGTCTCTGCAAATAGTAAAGTTTCTTTCCCTTAACGATTATTTTAACAGAGTTTTGGAAAGGAACAGAGATAAATAATTCTGCTGAATTCATCAGATACAATTGGAAGTTGAGGATGACATTTTAATAAACAACATAATAAAAATACATGGTATGCTTGTAACTTTTGACAATGACGCAAAGATGGGAAAACTTCATAATACTGAATGATCAAATCAGGGATCCAACATTTCTCAGCAGATTGAAAAACAATGGAGCTGAATATAATAAATGCATTTTAGCTGAAGTAGTTCTAAAACCAGTATATAACTTCAAAAAATCAATTGCCCACGTGCAAGATATACAAGAGTACTTCAGAAGTTTAGGTAACTTAAATCTCACTTTGTAACCTCAGGATGCCAGGAAGGCTGAAAAGGCCTATATGCTCTTAGAGTACATTGCTAGAAATAGAAGTTCAATTGAATTGTGTAATTTTAAGCACGTAGGATATTCTGGGTGATCCACTTTAATAAGGTACTGATAAACTAGAGTATAGATGGAGGAGGAGAAAAACAGCTTTAGGACTTGCTATTTTGGGGGACGGTGGGTCTATTTACACTGGAAGGATGAAAGCTCATGCAGAAAGGATAGTTGTCTTTATTTTAAAGGCCAATATGTGGAAGAGAATGAACCTTTTCCTACCATGACAATTGAGGAAAGAGTTCATGAATGAAATTAATAAAAGGCAATATTTAGCCTATTTTTGTAAAAGAGTAATGTTGACCAAATCTAGATTAATGTTGGATTAATGATGGTTAAAATGAGGTACACTTCTCATCACATAAATTTTTTGTAGCTACGTATGGTGATAAATGTCAATTAGACTTATTGCAGTGATCACTTTGCAGCATATACAAACACCAAATCATTATTTTGTATACCTGAAGCTAATATGTCAATTATACCTCAATAAAAAGATAGAGGTATGCTATCATTACTGTATTTGATGTTAGAAGGCTTTATGCGAAGGGATTCTCCAAAGGGTCTTACATTGTACCAATAACAAGGCTAAGTCTTCCAATTAGGTCATCAGGCAGGAACTTTTATTATTCACATTTTACATTTGAAGAAAAAAGTGACTAAACAGTTTACCCAAGGTTATAGAGGTAGTTAATTAGAAATAAAACCAACACATTTGATATTATCTCTTCTGCTTTTGATCTCCTAGCTTTCAGAGATCTCAGGTTAGTATGAAACTTTTCTGACCATTCTCTGCCTAGTCTGGATCCCCACTGAGTCCCGCCATTATCATCCCTTCTCCCTAGTGCCTGGGCACTCTGAGTGCTCAGCAGCTCTCTGATAAGAAACTCCTCTTAAATGTTGCTCATTAAAACAGTATCTGGAAAGACAGAAAGCAAACAGCCAACTACTCTGCCAGTAGGCATCACCAGCTCCAAGAGCACAACCAGCGGCCTGAAACTCCAGAGTCCCAGCCTCCAGCAGAGCCGAAGGATGAGCAGAGCCTCAGGCACAAGAGTAAAGGAGAGATTCCCCATCCATGGTAGACCTGAGAACATCTGGGAACCCTACCACAGTAAACATCTGCCCTACCATCTCACATTTCCTCTAGAGGGAGACATGAGGGAGTTGGGTACAGGTAAGACTGCATTTCTTGCTAATCAAACAAAAGGCATTGGAGCATTTACACTGAGAGTGTAGTGCAATTTTGAACTATTCATCAGAGAAAAGGCCCATCAGATATGTTTTTATAAATTGCAGCTTTAGCTGATAGAGTCAAATTCTCTCCTTATGAGAAAGAACTTGAAACAAATCAAAGGATGTGATGTGGAAGTTGCTAAGGCAGTGTTGTTGTAGTTCCTCAAATAAGGAAATGTTTCCATATTCTGCATTTAGAGCTGATCTTCCCAGGACACAGGCAGCTCTCTGAGGTAAATGTTCCTTAACCCTGTACTCCAGCCAGAGGCTTATCTCTGCCCCAGCCCAAAATAGTTCTGTTAAAATGGATGATGACCACAGTCTAGGCAATATTTTTTTTTCTATGACCATTTTCAAATCTACAGAGTTTTTTCTATTCCTGATGGGATATGCTGATTTATTTTGTGAAATGCCAATTCAATAGATAGTATTTGTGGCCCTAGAAAGGAGACTTCCATGAATCTATGGTGAATTAATGTCTTTGGACATGCTTTAAAATGCTAACCCAATGTATGTTTTTTTCTGAATCCTATCCTGCTACTGTCACAGCCTGAGGTATTTTATAAATGATGGTGTGGCTTTGGTATGAAATAGTTAAATGTCCAAATCTCCAGCTTTGGCAGCATGAGGATAATTAAAATTATGACATAAGAAAGAATCATGAATTCTGGGACAATTGCCTGGTGGCACATAAGGTAGAGTTACTTTCCACTGAAAGCGGGAGCAGCCCAAATGACCTTCCTGACAACCACAGAACAGAAAAAAAGCGAAAAGGTGCCCCCGCTAGTCTCTGCTGTCTACAGAGATTGTTCTTTTCACGCTGAAACAGAATATACAATTCTTACGGGCTGCTTCATCAACACTTATTCACTGTCTACTGGAAAAGGCAGTGTGAGAGCTACTGAAATACAGGCCGATGCGCGAGCAAAACAAACAAACAAAAACCCCGAAAAACAAAACAAAACAAAAAAACAAATTTCTCCGCCCCCCAAAAATCCAATCCCTCTGTATACACAGCATGGAGGCTATGACTCGCTAGAAATTTGGAGAAGCCAGCCTAGGGTGTGGGAATGGTGGCTTGAGAAGAGAGATGAAGCCAGATGGAAAAGGCTTTGGAAATCGTATGGAAGGATCAGGCCCTATGTGGGGGTCCACTGTAGGGTGCAGCGCAGATAAATAGCATCCTTAGTGTCGGATCTTAGAAGCATCATGCTAGCTTTCTAACATCCCAGGCTGCAGACTGTCAAGCCTGCATGCAGTCAGTTCTAAGATGGTTACTGAAGCGTCTCAAGAGCTCCCCTGGTTAACTCCATGCCAAGTAAGAATTTCATCTGACTGATCTGCTGGGCATTTCTTCTGGATTCTGGGATCATTATGAATAACATTTTGGTCACAGCATCAAACTGCAGAGAAAAGAGCAGGTGTTTTTACTGCAGCCACCTCAATGCCTTTCCTCCATTAGCAATTCAGAGGCGTTCTTAGGTCATTCACATGTCAGTGGAGAAAGTGAGACTGAGTGTTGGAAAAAAAAAAAAAAACGAGTGGCTAATTATGTGGTTTAACTTTCCCCTTCCCCTGGAAGAGGAGAACTTTAACTTTGTCTTATTAGGACTATTTTTCCAGAGGATAATATCCATAATCCACTGGGAAGCTTCTTGGTTTGATTTGACTCTGAATTATGGTCTTTGCAAAAATGCTTTGGATTTTGACGCATTATCTCATTTACACCTTAAATCAACTGTTGGTTGGTGATGTATTATTACTTCTATTTTATAAAAGTGGAGGCACAGTGCTGGCAAGGATAAATTACTCTTCATTGGATAAAAATAATTAGTCAACAGAAATTGGACTTGAACAAACCTATCTACTGATGACAGGGCCCATACTCATTTACGTAAAGATCCAGGGGCAAGAAGCACACTTTATATGCAAAGAAACGATGCTCTATGTTAACTGACAAGCAACAGGGTTTCTGTGACACCAAGCCCTGTCTGCTGTTTTCATTGGCTTAGTTTCTATTTTCATCTGATGGATCTTTGGCAGTAGAATCGCACAAAGACATGGAGGTATCTGAAAGTAGGAAATAAACAGACACTTTTCAAGGACAAACATATTTCTATAAGAGGAGGCAGCGCACAGGAACAGAGTGAGGTATTCTGTGGCCTTGTCAGGCCCCTGGTGTGTTTATCCAATTCTCTCTGCTGCCTCTGAACTCCAAGTGAGAGCATAAATATATCACCCTTACCAACGTGGAAGCAGGAGGAAAATGCACAAATGAGTGCAAGATAAGAATTTGAAACATAAAATTACCCAGATATAATTTTATAGCAAGGAATAATTTTAGGAAGCAGACAGGAGGATTTTTATTTATAAATGTGGAACATTCTGAGTCTAGAAGGACCTGTCACACATAATATATTGCGATGTGGTCTCTAAACACTTAATGACATTCATTTTATTACCATTTTCCTCTGGAGTAGAATGACATACTAAACTGATCAATAGAAGGCTTTGGCTTCCTCAAGATGTTTACAGAGATTGTTGAAACTGAATAACACAAAATGTTCTTTTATTTTTCTGTTGATCACTGCATTGTCTGTTTTAAGACTTTGCCCGAGTTTACTTCCTAGTTCTGAATGGCGAAGTCATGAGGAGCAGGTTAATCACTTGTAGATCTGCACATTGTCACAGACATTAAGAAAAGGTATGTGGCTATTCAGAAGGGGAGAAATGTATGGATTTTCAGACAAGGAAAAATGATCTAAAAGACTTGCTTTTCAATTTTTCTTTGATAGTATAGAGCTTGAGTCAGGTAAGACTATACTGGACCCCAAACTGGGACCTACATGGCAGACCCTCTCATGGAGCACCACGGGTAGAGACAGGTACCTTGGTTGGTGTGCCTGGGATCTTCTTTTGCTGTGTTTTTAGCTGGTGAGTGGAGAGAAGTGAGGAGAAAAAGGGAGGGGAGATAAGTAATTTCTGAATGCTATTATATTCTCTAATACCAGACATCAAGGCAAGAATTTTCTCACCTTTTCTCTAATGTGTTGGTATTATTATTATCATTTCACAAGAATGCCTATATATAAATCCCCAAGGTGAGAGGCATGTCCCATATTCAGATATGATTATGATCTGAATGCCGTTACTACTTCAGACACTGGTTTGGAAATGACATAAACCCAACTCAAACCATTTTCAGCAAAAGAGAATTGACTTGTTATCTAAGAGATGGAAATCTGTATCTAACTGGGTGACTGAGCCTCAGAAACCTGAACATGGTCAGGGCATTTCCTGAGTCTCATCCCTTCTCTTGGCTTGAAGGCATTAGTTGTCAATTGAACCATCCACAGAGCAGGCAGGAAGGCCACTGGTCATCCCTGTGTCTCATCCAAGTTTCATCACTAAAGGTACTGAGATTGAGGCTCTGCCTTACATGTTCTGGACAGTTTCTGACCAGTCCTGCTTATTAGACAGTCCATGCACCAATGAGCTGTACCTATCAGGTGAATTATTATGATGGGCCTAGCTTGCTTAGTAAGATGCCCAATGGTGGTAGAAAGGGCAGTATCTGCTGCATGAAATAATTAGGACCCCGTGATGGTGGGGGATGGGAGTGGAACTTCCATCTTGGACAATGTACATGTATGTAATCTGGCTCAGCTGCCACTGCTGGAAGCTCCTGTAATCTTAGAAGACCCCATCTTCTTGGGATGAATCCATGACTTCTGGCTTCAGTGGCAATGTACCATATTCTTCTAGAACACTCTAACCACCCAAACTGCTCCATCAAAAATCACTAATCACATTTTTCTTAGACTTTGTGAGAGCAAGAACCCTTATTGCCTGACTCCTATATTGCTATTGAACTGAGTAAGGTGGGAGTGAAGGAGAAGAGCCTTTGTGGCATCAGCGACAAGGAAATCTTAGCAGTCATATACTATAAACTTAAACAATGTTGACTAAAAAGTGCAAGCAGATTAAAGTGAAGAATGTTCTGCAACTTACCCTGGAGCCCTACTGACAGTCTCGAGCAGCTTCCTAAAGCCACCCCAAATCAACACTTGAGGTTAATGATAACACTATGCTTGTTGTATACAAGAAGACACAAGAAAAGGAAGCTAGTAGCCTTCCAGTGGAATGCCTGCCTTCTGCTTTTCCAAAAGGGAAAGTTTGGATGCACCTCTGCCTCAAATGATCAATGAATGAAGTAGATAGGAGCCTGGTAAAGCTTGTACTTTGCAGTCTAGAAGGGATACCTGATAGTAAGGAGGAAGTAAGGGGTCACTGATGGTGGGCTTGGGAAGAGCTTAAAAACATCTCTCTGTGCTCTGTGTAAACTTGGGGTCCATTCCTATGCTACAGCAGTGACAACAGAAGGCCCCCTGTTTCCTTGTGCTTAGGGTGGCAGTGCCAAGCAGTGAGCTGCTGGTACCTCATGTCCTCCTGGAAGACAAGGTGACAGTGGCTGAGCACCTGGCCACACTGGCGAAGAGCTGGGAACATGCAACCTCCTGCTTCCAAATACAGCACCAGAGAATGAAACACTTTAGAAAAGAAACAGAGCCTCCTATTGAGACTACACTGGGCATTAACATACATCCTTCTGTCTTCTTATAATGTAGAAGATTAAAAGAAGAATATATCAAATTCCAAGAGAATCCACCTCAACTCCTAGACGATTCTACCCATCATTTAGCTTTAACTGCACATTAAAATTACCTGGGAAGTTCTCAAAATTCCCAAAGCCCAGACCTCATCTCAGTCCAGTTAAATCAGAACCTCTAAAGCTGAGACCCAGGCCTCTGGACTGTCTTTAAAGCACGCTGGACTCCACTGTGTAGTTGTGGCTGAGAACTACTGTCTGAAATAAACACTAGATAAATAAATGTCTCCTTCTGCAAGAGTAAACAGAGCAAAAAAAATTACTAAGTTAAAAAAAAGCTACTGCAGCACAAAACTGTAAGGGCACCTGGAGAAAACAGAAAAAGGTTTGATGGGGGGAGGAAGGGAGTGGGATGGAGGAGTTCCTGATTTAAAAAAAAAAAAATGTTTAACTTTTATGGATGGTATTCTTTAGAAAATTAATGCACTCTTTGTCCTGAATACCGTTCTCAAGGCAATTATGGTTTTCATTCTTCCTCTGATGGTAAAAAATTGAATTATTTCAAGGTGAAATTGCCTGTTAGCCAAACATGTGTCTTAGCAGCAGCACTATTGTCTTTCTCTGAAGAATAGCATTTTTCGGTTATTTGAGAAATGTTTTCATTTGGACCTGATTATTTTAATTTAGAAAGTAGAAGGCTGTGAATCTTGGAACATTGAAAAAATAAAATAAATTTAAAGTAAAAAAATAAATAAAAATTAAAATTAAAATTAAAAAACAAAAAACAACAACAAAAAAATAAAGAAGGATAAAGAAAGTTACCCAGTCATAAGCAGTTCATATATTTAGAGCAGAATTTAGGGGAAAAAAAAATGGAACTATTGTGTATAAAAAGAGTTTTTAGCCTCAATTAATGTTTTGATAAACATAGTCAACTGAGAAATTGTGAAGAAAGATAAGTTTAACATTTAAAAATTATTTGTAGAATATTTAAAATATGCTTTTGAATTAATGATTAAAGGCTAATGTCAGGAGGAATTTTCAATGATATATTTGGCTGAGAACTTCTAAAATGTAAGGCTATCCTCTCAAATTATACATATTTAACTTGAACATGTTTTCAGGAATGCATTATGTATGAAATTAAGGAACTGGGTAAAATTCAAGGAGGCAGAAAAAATAGAAGATAGCATTCTAAAGACTATTTTAGGCAATGACACATGAATTGAGTATCAGTCATTTATTTGAGAGATAATACCAGGAAACACTGAGAGGAAGTAGGGAAGTGAGAAAAGGAACAAAAGGAAGCCATAAAGTATGTCATATCAAGCATGGCACTGCTGTGGTCAATGGAGCTTGATTACCTTGGGGATTCTGGCATAGAATGAGTCCTTAGAGCTCTCCCACCTGTGGAGCAATGTTTATGCACTGGGTCGCTGCCAGGGGGCATTCAATTTGCCTTGGCTCAAAGAGCCTGCCCCAGCCACTGGGCATGGAGAATAGACACCCCCCCCCCAAGTCAAAGAACCACATGTACCAGCATTGGATAAGCACAGAGAGAACATGAGTGGGCTGGGACAGCATCTGCTAAAAGTGTGTTTTGAAATAAAACAGAGCAGGGGTCAACAAACTTTTTTGTAAAGTACCAGATGGTAGATATTTTAAGTCTTGTGTGCCACATTCTCACATATTTTTCTTTTTCCTTTCTTTTTCTAACTATTAAAAAATATAAAAACATTCTAGCTTATACAGAAAGAGAGCCAGGCCACATTTGGCCCACAGGTTATAGACTGCAGAATTCTGACACAGAGAATACTTTTTTTAAGACTAAAAACTCAATGGGTCCATTAATATGCTCATCAAGAGGAGTAAATTTTCTAAGATGAAGACAATCTTTGCATGAAAAACTTTTATGTTGTTTATATGATTCACTTAAACAAGATGATTACCTTAGAAAAACAATTATGCAGACATATTAGATAATAAAAAACAGATCTAGGACAGGAAAGAACAAGCAAAGAAGGTGTAAGGCATTCAACAAAAGATGAGTTATTTTATATTTGGAAAGTAGTAAAGTAATGTAAATGTGATAAAATGTAAAATCCACAGTGAAGATATTATAGCCACAATCTTTAATTTGACAAGTAAGATAATAGCAAAGAACAAGATAAAAAACAAAACTGCTGAAAATAGAGATGAACAAAAATACCATTAAAGTGGTAGAATTTCATTCATTATTCCATATATTCACTATATCAATGCTTAACAAAATTCACAAGAATATGAAAGAATAGGTTTACTAAATTATAAGAAAATAGGGGTTATAAATCTCAGTGCATAGCTTCAGATTTTCAAGAAATATTAACCCAGTTTCAGTGACTTAACTAGCTGTGATGTCTAGCCCTAGCCTGTATGGTAAATGACATAGTCAGCCTCTGGCTCCCACAGGGCTTCTGGCTCTCAGGGTATGATATTTTGGGAGCTTACCTGGCCTCACTAAATTGAGAAAACTTCTCTGGTCCAGAGGCACCATGAGATATAAAATTTCCCTAGTTCTAATTTTTCACTGAAGCCAAAGATTCTCAGCTTGAGGCAAGAGGCTATTTAGTCAAAGCCAGAAAACTCAAAGTTATCCTTTTCTTTAGGTCTTTTAATCTTTTTCAGCATCAGACAGACAGCAGGATATACTTTCCCTTGCTTGAGGAATCCAGGGACCTCTCTTTCCCCTCTCTCCCAGGCTCCAATTATCTCTTTCATCCAGAGGAATCTCTCTCCAGGTCCCTTCCAGCCTCCTTATAGACACTCTGTCCTGAATCACACCTGGTTATTCAACATAATCTCCAAAGCAGGTTTAAGATTTTGAAACAAAAACAAGTAAGAGAAAGAAGCATTCTCACAGGCAAATTCTGCTCTCTCGCCAACATTTTTCTTGCTGCTACACAAATTCTTTTCTGTTATTCAGAATCCATTAAATACACAAAGGCAAAAATGTAGAGACCATCCTAAGGATAGTGACATTGAATTAGAAGTAAAACACAAAAGGAATAAAAGCAAAAGCCAAACTCTCAGCCCTCATATTTTTCTCCCAAATCCAAACTGTGATTACTATTTTCAAAGTAATGACTCTAAGAAAACTGCATATTAAGTTATAGAGGATGTGTCAAATGAGGTACTCAGGGAAAAATTTGGAAACTTCTAAGGTTGTGACATAGGCATTCTTTTACAAGTAATGTGAGGCTAGGGAAAAAACTTGAAGGAAAGGCTTTAAACAATTCTGTTAAGTAATATAAGAACTGGGAGAAAAAATGGCAGTGCTAGGAATCTTTTTTTTAAATAAGAATCTTTTGATTAATCAAAAAATTTTCCTCTACATGGAATACTGCCTGTGCAATATTGCATAAAAAACAGAAAGAATAGAAATTCTCTATAAATCAGAGATCTGAGAAATTGCTAACCTCACTGTACTAGAAATTAGGTTGCTCTTTTAAAATTTTCTGCTTATTCTAGTTAAAGAGAAAAATAAATAGCAACTTATAAAGTGGGAAATTGCAAATGGCAGATGACAACATTTCATCTAAACTGGAAAACTACCCATTACAAACCTACAAGAAGGCTAGCAAGTTCAATGTAAATAGGCAAAACAATAACTACAAATTGGAATAAAATGATATTAAGCTTTCTTAAACTTATTTGTAATTATGTTTCAGCAAATGCAAACATTAACAATTTATAACTTCCCCCACCAAATAAAAATATTTTGAAAAAAAATTGAGAATTTTCCATCATAGGAAAATACTGACACTCTCATATATTTATAGTGATAATTTAAAATGTTAAACTCCTCAGAGGACCGAGTAGTAGGATATATTAATGCCTTTCAATTACTCAACCTAATATTTATGATTATTGTACTCAATTCAAAGAAATGTTCAGATGAGGGCATATGAACAAGTGTATTCTTTATGAAATAGTGAAAAGGAAATAAAAATGTGGGAAATGAGTATTAATAACGTTTAGGCAACAGAGGATCACATATTGAAGCTAAATAAAAATTGTGGGTATTGTGATAGTTAATTTATATGTCAACCTGATTAGGTTATAGGGCTCAGTTGTCTGGCCACCCTCCGGTCTAGATGCTCCTATGAAGGTATTTTTTATTTATTTTTGTTTATTTTTATATTTTATGTATTAGAGAGAGAGAGATTCTTTTTGTTTGTTTGTTTCAAGTTTTTATTTAAATTCTAGTTAGTTAACATTTAGCATAATATTGTTTCAGGAGTAGAGAGATTCTTAAGCAAGCTCCACGCCCAGCACAGAATCCAACATGGGGCTCAATCTCACAACCCTGACATCGTGACCTGAGTCCAACCCAACGCTTAATCAACGCTTAACCAAATGACCCATGTAGGTGCTCCTGAAAGTATTTTTTAGATGTCATTAATTTTTATATGAATAGACTTTGAATAAAGCAGATTATTTTCCATAATGTAGGTGGGCCACATCCAAGAAACTGAAAGCCTTAAAAGACAGGTTTCCCAAAGAAGAAATTTGGCCTCAAGACTGCAATATAAAAACTTTCCCTGAGTTTTCAGCCTGTCTAGCCTGCCCTTCAGATTTGTGACTGAAGACTATAATATTAACTCTTACCTGAATTTCTAGGCTTCATTACTGTCCTACAGACTTAGGTTTTACCAGCCCCCACAATCACATGAACCAATTCTCCCCAAAAGCTCCCCCCTCTGCTATTCATTCTGTTTCCCTGGAGAACCATGATTAATGCAAGTATAATAATTTTTTTATTCAAAATAAAATATGATTTCTGCTTCAGACTGGAATAACGGGTACCACACTCAAACATGACAAACAGGGGCGATTGGGTGGCTCAGTTGGTTAAGCAACTGCCTTTGGCTCAGGTCATGATCCCGGAGACCCAGGATCGAGTCCCACATCAGGCTCCCTGCTCGGTGGGAAGCCTGCTTCTCCCTCTCTCACTCCCCCTGCTTGTGTTCCCTCTCTGGCTGTGTTTCTCCCTGTCAAATAAATAAAATCTTAAAACAAAATAAAACAAAACAAAACAAAAACATGACAAACAAGCCCAGGCAAAAAATAGGTGGCAGACATTGGAAAAAAGGCAGTATAGAAATTCAGTCCTGAACAAAGACAGACTAAAGAACTGAGCCCCATGAGTGCTCTGGCTCTCAGCCTGAGGACATTTTCCTACCTAATGCAGTGAGCAGAAGCGGTAGAGATCAGGGTTGAAGCAGGGAATAAGACCATGAAGGATGGGTCACTGGGAGACTGAGTGATTCCTTGTGACTCCTAGTCCAAAGGATGGGCTGTGCATGTCAAAGGAAAAAGAGAGAGAGAAGGACAAACCAAAAAACAGATTCTTAACTATAAGACTATAAGGGACAACCTGATGATTACCAGAGGGGAAGTGGATGGAAGGATGCGGGAACAAAGAATGCGGATTAAAGAGTACACTAATCATGATGAAAAAATAAATGAAATACAAAAAATAAATAATATTTAAGCAGCTATAATAAATCTATTGAAAGAACTAAAGGAAGATATGCCAAGGAACAAAAATAAACTAAAAAAATTATTTTGAACATTTTTGTTTATTTATTTATTTATTTGAGAGAGAGAAAAAGAGATAGAAGAACACAGGCAGCAGAGGAACAGAGGGAGACAGACAAGCAGACTCTACCCTGAGTGTGGAGCCAGATGTGGGACTTAATCTCATGACCCGAAGTCCATGACCTGAGCCCAAATCAAAAGTCAGTTGCTCAACTGACAGAGCCACAAAGGTGTCCTAAGAATATATTCAACATGTAATGAATGAATAGAGACGCCACAATAAAGAAAACTATGCATATATACAAAAATGTTTTAAAAACTACACACATATATAATTTATAGAACCAATTATAGAAATTACAGAATTAAAAATTATAATAAGAAAATGGAAAGTTTGCTGAACGGCCTTAACAGCTGATTTGATATGGATGAAGAAATAATAAATCAAACTCAAGGACAGAATGATTCAATCTGAAAGACAAAGAACAAAATAATTGAAAAAAATGAGCAGAATTTATCAGGGAACTGAAGCACAACAGCAAATGATCTGACATGTCTGCAATAAGACTTCTAGAATTAAAAAAAAAAAAGATGGGGTGGGAGAGAATGAATTAGAAAAAGATTTGAAGAAATAATGGCTGAAGATTCTTAAATTTGATGAAAAACATTTATTTATATACCAAGAATCTCAGGATACATCAAGAAGGATAAATGCACAAAACCCCACACAGAGTTGCATTAGAGTCACAGTGGTTACAACCAAATATAAAGAGAAAATCCTGACAGGATTCAGCGGGAAACAACACATTATATACAGAGACCAGAGACAAGAATAAATGCTGACTTCTTATCACAAATAATGGAAGCCAAAAGACATTGAAACAATTATCAAGTGCTAAAAGAATAGAGAAACAGAATTTTCTACTGACAATATCCTTCAAAAAGGGAGGAGAGGATGAAATAAAGGTATTGTTTGATAACAGCTATTTTTAAAATAAGTATCAGCAAACCTAGGTTATAAGAAATTCTAAAGAATATTTGCCAGGTTTAAGGTGAATGATACCATATGTAAACTTCGTCATAGAACAGGTAACAAAGACAATCAAAAACAGTAAATCAGAGTATAAATACAAAATATTTTTTATGTCTTAATTTTCTTAAAGAACCACTCACTGTGTAATACAAAAATAATAACACTTTAAGGTAGGGATTATAATATATATAGAAGAGATTTGACAACAATAACATAAAAGAATGATAGTGAACAAGCATAAATATAATACAGTAAAATTATTATTTCCAGGAAGCAAGACCTCTCAAGTACAGAATGACAAATGGAAAAAGCTGATATAAAAAGTGTGAAGAGTCAGGCATTAATTAGTACAAGTATTGATTCTAAATAGACATAAATAAGTTAAGAATGCATACTCTTAGTTCTAGGGAAGCTATTAAGAAACCATAACAATTTTTATGACTAAGAACTCAAAAAAGAAATTGAAACAGAATACTACCAGTATTCAATTAACCTAAAATGAGTCAAGAAAGGAGCAACAGAGAAACAAATACAAAAAGGGCACAGGGGACAAAACTCAACCATAATTACATGTAAATGTTATTGTTAATGTTGATTAGATGTAACATTAACATGTAAATGTTAACAAAACTACAGTAATGGAAAAGTAAGATCTAATATTCGCCCTCTAAAAAGACCCAACTTCAAAATTAAAGAGTGTGCAAGTAGGAGAGTAAAAAATGTATTATATGTAAACAGTACGCATAAAAAAGCTGGTACATTAATCTCAGACAATCAGACTTCAAAGGAAAGAGAAATATAGGCACTAAAGAAAAACTTCACAGTGATAAAGTGTATAAATAACCTAAAACATGCAACAATCCTAAATCTGTATGCACCTACTATAAGACTATGTTTTCTGACCCTAATAAAATTTCATTAGAAACCATTAATAAACACGTATAGAATCACAAAATATTGAGAAATTTATTAATACTGATATAAAAACAGTTCTCATAGAATAAGTTACAATGATAAAATAAACTACAAAGCTGTTTAGAAAAATCTTTAATGGTAATGAAAAGATGGCATCTCAAAATGCATTTGATATAACGAAACAAATCCTATCTTTAAATATTAAATTTTTAGATTTAAAATGAATAATTTAGATTTCTCCATTAAAAGACTAAGAGGAAAAATAAACAAATTAAAACTAAGATTTAAAAAGGGATGAATTAATAATGCTCAGCATATAAACTGATGAAATAGAAAACAGACAAGCAGAAGAAAAAAAAACAGAGTCCACAATTTTTTAAAAGATTAATAATATTGATCAAAATCTAGGAGAACTAATTGAAAAAATAAAAGAGAAAAAATACAAACTATAGGTATCAAAAATAAAAAGAAGAAGGGGTGCTTGGGTGGCTCAGTCAATTAAATGTCTGACTCCTGATTGGCTCAGGTCATGATCTCAGGGTCATGAGATGGGGCCCCAAGCTGGACTCTATGCCGAGTGTGGAGCCTGCCTAAGATTTTCTCTCTCCCTCTCCCTCTGCACTGCTCCCCCTTGACTCATGCTTTCCTTGAAATAAGTAATAAATAAATAATAAATAAATAAATAAATAAATAAAACAAAACAAAAAGGGGACTATTACTAGACGTCCTATCAATGTTAAAAGGATAATAAAGAATATTATATAAAAATTTAAAAATTTTCTAAAATTAAAAAAATTCCTTAAAAATGCATTTTACCAAAAATAACACAAAAAGCAACAGAAAATTGGAAGAGCTCTACATCTATTAAAGAAACCATAGTAAATAAATCCCACAAAGAAAACTCCAAACCCAGATGGTTTACTGGTTAATTCTAGTACACACTTAAAGAAATTATAACATTAGTTTAACTCAAACAATTTCAGAAAATAGAGAAAGGAGAAAGCTTTCCTAATCATTGTATGAAGGCAGTACAACACTAATGCCAAAAGCTGACAAATAATTTCTGGAAATTTTAAATTGTAGGCAGTATTAGTCATGATCATCAATTCAAAACTCCAGAACAAGAACCAGTAAGTGAAATCCAGACTTAGATACAAAGAAAAATTCAAAATGATCAAGTACAGATACCCCTGTAATGCAAGGTTAGTTCAACATTTGGAAATCAAATGTGACTTGGTACATTAACATGTAAAAGACGAAAAGATGCATGATTCTCATCACATTTCAATCATCTCAATAGGGACAGAAAAAAAATTGGAAAAATTCAACAATAATTCATGGTTAAAAAAAAAAAGAAAGAAAAAAAAGGAAAAACTTTAAGCAAACTAGAAATAGAAGTCATCATCCTCAAACTAGTAAAAATATCTATGAAATAACTATAGATAATATCATATTTAATGATGAAAAATGTAATTTTTACTCATAATAGTCCTAAGTTGAACCATTAGCAGAAAAATGGATAATGATATGGTGGTATATCCATACAATTAAATATTACTCTACAGTAAAAGGAATGGACATACACAGAAGGAAACATAAATAAACCTCAAAAACAGAACCAGAACAAAAGAAACCAGACATAGGAGAGTATTAATATATAATTTGATTTTTATGAAATGGTAGAACCTGCAAAACTAACATAAAACACTAATGTATAGTTGATGTACAAAACTAATGTATAAAACTTTAGAAATCAAGAGTTAGGGATGATTACATGCAAAAGCTATAAGGGAACTTTCTAAATGAAAATGCTCTTTATTTTGAATGAGGCCATGCTTAACATGTGCATAAATTTATTAGTTCTCAAACTGTCATTTTCAATGTACTTTTAAAAAAATTATTTATCTATCTATCGATTTATTTATTTATTGAACATGTGATGCATGTGAGCAGGGAGAGAAGCAGAGGGAAAGGAAAAGGGAATCCCAAACAGACTGCATGTTGAGCATGTAGCCAGATGCCAGGCTTGATCTTACAACCCTGAGATCATGACTTGAGCTGAAATCTAGAGACGGTTGTTTAAATTATGGAAATAACCAAGTGCCCCAGTTTTTTAAAATATAAACTATTTTGGCTCAGGTCATAATCTCAGGTAAAGTTCCTTAAAATGTGTAATATTAAAGGAAATCTAGGGTACAGAATAACTTGCTCTTTCTGGTCTAAATTGTGGTAGGTTGATCTGTAGATTAATAAATAGGTAGATTAGATGTCAAAGAAACAGTGAAAAGCAGTATATTATACTAATTTTGGTATAGCAGGGATTTTGGGTAATTTTTATCTTCACAATTATAAAGACAAATGATGTAATTTATAAGCTTGTTATAAATGAGCATGTATTATATTTGCTGTAAGGTTAAAAAAATGTTGTGAAAAGAGAATCAGACCTAAAAAAAATCTGATATGCAACATATTTTCAGGATATGTCTTGGAACATCCTTTAACCTCTTTCTTTTCTTTTTGTACTTTCTTTCACCACCTCACTCTATTTCCAGTCTCTTGTGCACTTACTTCTGTTTTCCTTTATTCACACTGTCTTACACGTTCATTCCTCTATATCCCAATCTGAAGACATTTTATGAAAACGTTCTCCTCAATTTAATTCAAGTCAGTACCAGAAATCTCCAAGGAACTAATTATCAAGTTGGCACAATATTGAAGCTAACAGAGCCATACACAAATACAAGATAATGAAAAAATTGAATGTGACTCCACTGTAATTGCATGTTTTCATGTCTACTGACCTTAGCCAGCCAGAACTACCATTTTTCACAAGCACCCAGGGGAATCAGTTAATCAGCCTCCAGAGAAACCCTGCTTAGGACCCTCAATGATAAACTTATACTTCAGGGACCCTTTCAGAGGCAGACTTGAAAGAGAGCCTATTTATACAAACTTGCAGTCATTGACCAAATCTTTCTGTTGTGTTCTCTTCTGGAGACCAGCTGGGAAATCCCCCCTTTTCTCAGCCACACTGTAGTAAAGGAAAACTTTTGTGATCCTACCTTTGGCAATCCAGGAAACCAGTTCATCCATCCTATCAGACATCTTGCTCCCTGTGTGGGAAGAGACAATGATGGGCATGTTCTTGACTGCAGAGTCAATACTGGTTGATATGGAGAGGCAACTAAAAATGCAAAACAGCAAAATATTTGCCTATTACTTTTAACTTTATTAAGTGGTTCCTCACTTAAATTTTTATAACCCTCCCCAGAAGGGTATTGCCTAACGATTGTTGCCTCTATTCCTAGACACATGATGGTTTAGATTTAAAATCATAAGGAACCCATGACAAAGGAATTTCCAGAATTATCACTGAAATTCTGTATAGAAAATATAATTAACAATATGACTTTTTAAGGTATAAAAAAAACTAAAATTCTTGTTGAGGAATGAATATAACAAAAATGGTAAAATATCTGTACACTGAAAGCCAGAAAACACTGCCGGAGAAATTAAAGAAGGTCTAAATAAATGTAGAGAGATATCCAGTTTATGCAGTGGAAGACTGAATGTTATCAAGGTTCTCCTCACATTGATCTAATGCATGTGTTCTCAACAGAGGCAGTATCCAATATCACCCCCAAAAAGGCAAAACTTTTTTCCTAGGGTGCAAAAATCCCCCTCACACATGAAATACCTTATTACCTTCCAAAGCTAAACCCTACCTGATAGGATCATATTCTTTGTTATATAATCTATCTTGGTTGAGAGACTTTAAAAATAGATTTTTTTTTCTCCTTGGATTTGGAAGGTGACAATAATAACTTTTAAAAAGGTTAAAAAGGTGATTTAAAAATTCAAGAGAGGGGCGCCTGATTGGCTCAGTCAGAAGATCACGTAAGACTCTTGATCTCAGGATAGTGAATTTGAGCACTACACTGAGTGTAGAGATTATTTAAATAAATGAAACTTAATAAATTCACAAGATAACTCTAAAAGATTATATGGAAATTCAAATACCTTAGAATAGTTAAAAATAATTTTGTAAAAGGAGAAAAGGCTAAAGACAGACTTGTGTTGGAATAAGGATTAAAATATAGAATAATAGACCAATTAGAGAAATAAAATCACACAGATAAAACCAAGTGATTTTTGACAAATTTCCCAAAGTCATTCCATGAGGAAAGGATAGTTATTTTTTAAAGAATGATACTGAAATTATGAGATATCTTTATGAAAGAAAATCTTGACTTGTACATCATAATATATACAATAAGTAATTTGAGATTTATAATCAAAATAAACATAAAGACTAAAACAATAAAAATTTTAGACAAAAACACTGGTGAATATTTTTGTCACCATGGAGTACATAATGATTTTTTTAATGGAGAAAAATGACTAAATATCCAAGAGAAGTCAAAGAGTTAAAATTACTAAAATTAAATGGTCTCTTCAAAGATACAATTAAGAAAAATTAGGCAAACCACAGATTTGGAGAAAATATCCTCAATATACCCATCATCATACATCTGAAATACACCCGCCATCATGCCCATTCATATCTCTCTCTCTATATATAGATATATATATTCATATATATATGTGTGTGTGTGTGTACACACATACTTATTTGTATATGTGATGTTTAAGTATGTGTGTTTGTATGGGTGCATACACATGTATATAAAATATTCCTACAATGTAGACAAAAATATCCAGTATCCAATGAAAATAGAAGAAACCTTGAACAGACACTTCACAAATAAGGCTCTCCAAAAGGTGCATGATAAAAATGTTCAACTGAAGGAATAATCAAGGGAAGTAAAATAAACCATAATGTGATACTACCGCATACTCAGCAGAATGGCTCTAGTTGACAATTCCAATTGTTGGCAAAGATGTGAAGGAACTGATATGCTCTTTTATTATTGGTTGGAATGTAAAATGGTCCAAATATTTTGAAAAACAATGTGTTTCTTATAAAGTTTAACCTGTGCTTACTACATAATCCATCAGTACCATTTTTAGGAATTTTCCCAAAAGAAATTAAAACATATTCACAGAAAGAGTGGTATAAGACTGTCCACATACAGTTGATATTTTCTCAAATTTGGAATCAATAGATGTCTATGAACAAGAGAATGGGTCAAAAAATAATATTGTATAGTCATACAATGAGTTCAGCAATAAAAGAAAAATGAAGAATACATGAAACAACATTATGTTGAGTGAAAGAACCTAGAAATAAAAGAGGACACATCAGATAATGATCTTTCTAAGACTTTCAAAAACAAGAAAAACTGTAGTGCTAAAGATCAGAGCAATGGCTTTCTTTGGGAGATAGGATTGATAGAGAAAAAAAATTGCTCTGATAATGACCAGGTAGTGACAGGGATACATACAAGCAACTTACTGACTTATAGCTTTAAAATCCATGTGTTTTATTTTATGTAAATTATACTTCAATTAAAATCAATTAAAAATAAAACATAAGGAAAAGGGGACAGAAATAGAAATGATAAATCAAAATCTACTAGAAAGATATAAACAAAACACAAACAAATGGACAAAGCTGAAGCTTAGGGTTTAGGAAGGTACACTTCTGTGATAAAACTAAAGTCACCCAAGGAAGTGATTATTAAAATTTAGGAAAATATTTGCTTCAGGGGAGCAGAAGAGATTTTGCTGGAAATAGGCATTTTTATGGAATTCTGTTGTGTCTGGAAATATTTCTTGACCTAATTGGCCAAGTCTTAATTGTTCACCTCATAATAATTAATTAATTGCATATTTATTTTATAGCAATTTTCTATATCTTATTTCATAAGTAAGAGAATAAAGACATTGTAATATAAATGAAAGAATGAAGAAGACTCCAAGAGTATGAGATTTAAGTTGAAATATGAAGGGTGGGAAGGAGATGGTTCTGTGCAGAATATGGAAAGGCAGAGATGAATGTATGTGGGAAACCTGAAAGTGGGTCAGTGTGATTGCAGCATCATGAACTCATAACAATGAGTTAGAAAATTATGTTGGTGATCAAAGCATAAGCCACAGCATGTGAGACTTGGAGGCCAAAATAAGGAACTTGAGTTTTATACCATATGAAGAGATTATTAAAGAGTTGAAGTGTCAGAGAAACTCTTCCATTGACATTTATAAGAGATTGCTACAGTTATTGTGTTAAAGGAGGAGAACAAAATTAGGGAGACAAAGTTAGGATGATGGCAACCTAGATCAGTTTAGAGACACAGTACCTATCCTTGGGCAGTGACAGTGGAGATGGAGACAAGTGAATGTTTTCAAGGTATTTGGCTTAGTGGGTGACAAGAAGGGAGAAACTAATACAACTGAGTTGGTTCCAACCAGGACTGACTGAGTAGATGAAAATGTCACATATTGAAATGGTTGTAGATTAATATAGGGAAAAGCCTTCAGAAGGAAAATTCATAGCTAATTTAGGGGACTGAAAATTAACACTCCACAAAACACCTGAAAGCTTATGTCCACTTTCTGCTACCTCATTCCACACTAAGATAAGATCTCATTGGTTTAACTGTTAACCCTCACCTCTCAGACTTACTTTTATTCCAGCCACACTATCTTTGTTCTTTTCCCTTGCTGCTTACACTGACATCTGTCTCCTTAAAATATACTTTTTTTGAGGGGGGAGGTAGAGAAGACCTTTCCTTACCACATGCACATGGTTAAATTTTTATTCATCTGCCAAGGCCTACCTCAAATTTTATCATTTTCTTAAAAGCTAACTGGGAAAATTCCTTCATGTAGGAGGTACCTGTCCTACATCTATACACCTCTCTTATTACAGTTTTATCATACTATTATTGATTTTTTTTCTATATTCCCCATTAAAAATGAGAGTCAAAGAAGACAAGGATTAGAGCTTTGGTCCATCATTTTACCCTATCTTAGCACAGTGCCTGAAAAGGAGTCAGTATTGAATAAACACTTATTAAACAGCTGTTTTGGAAGGAACTCAATCAATTTACTCTTTTGCAAAATTTGAAAAAATCTATGCGCTTAAAGCTACCTGTTATAATGATAGGTAGCAATTCAATTCACCAAATATACGTTGATCACCTATTATGTTCCAGAGCTAAATATTAGGACTAGACAAACTAATAATAAATGGTGCTCTGTATAATTTACTATCAGCCTAGCTGGAGGGCAGCATTTGAACAGGAAATTAAAATAAATGTGATAGAATGCAGTTGAAAAAGATGATATAGGAATGCAAATGAAAGATAATATTATTCTGCTCAATGGAGCTTAACTTCAAAAGTCACCTGATGCATAGACTAGTCATTTTATTGAGTTTTTTTTTTAAAAATTCATTATATCTGTTAACAGAATTTCTCTCAGTGCCTTTAGGATTTGCAACATGTGGTCACTGTTTCTGCCTTACACCTAACTTGTTTAGGCTCACAGTGAGGCAGGGGAAGCTTGCTGAAGCCACAGATAAACCTTCCCATGCTCATTCACTCCCCTTCTATTTGTCTCAGAGAAAACTACCTGGAAGACTCCTCAGTGTGCTTCAGCTTTGCATAAGTCACTGCTCTTTCAGGTTTCCCAGTTTTTTCACCTGTAAAACAAGAGGAATAAACAAAATCTGTGCTATTCTTTTTTGGCATCAAACTCCAATAAAATGATGGATATAAAGACTGCATTTCAAGAAACATAGGTAAATATTTATTAGAGGAAATGGGTTTCACAAAAGGTATAAAGTTATATAAAGGAATTCTGGTTTCCAGTTCCACATGTAATGAGCTTAGAAGTTGACACTCCATCCTAACAACAACTATAAAACTGAACAAACTGACAAATCAGAAATTCTTCTTGGATCCATAAGAGATGGGAAGACACAAGTCAAGGCACTGTCCCCAACATTAGAAAGACAAACAGGAAGGCATGGTTTTTCTCAGCAGAGACTCAGAAGCAGAAACCACTGCAGAAAATACTCCCAGGGTAGGAAAACCTGAACTGTAATTGACAAACTGCTGGAGACTCAGTAGGGATAGCACTGAGTGTTTAAAACTCCAGGAGGAAACTGTCATGGGAGAATCCCCACAATATTGTGAGATTTACCTCCAGGAGCTCAACCATATTTACACAGTAAATATCAGAGAAAAATTCCTTCCAGCTTCTGGCAGTGAGAAGGGAAAGGAGCCATTTTAAAATATCCTATATCACTCTGTTCTTCTTTACAAGACCTGCCTTCAGGGGAAACTAGTTAACCAGACCCTGAAAATGCTGAGGTATTATCAGAGTCTAACTGTCAGGAAAGGGAAATACCCAATTCTAACACATCCTACTCAACCTTTTCCAACTAAAGGAGGAGAAAAAGACTGGGAAACACTTTTGAAGTTCATAGTCAAAAGGTATGGTCTCACTAAAATACTGACACCTAGTCACAAGACTAGAATACTTCCTTCTTTTCATACCTTTCCATTGCATTAATAATGACCTATTTACAATAGTTCCTTTTGATGGCTATCAAGAAAAAAATTACAAGACATATCAAAATGCAAAAAGTAATTTACAGAGACAAAGCAATAACCAGAACAAGACATGGCAGGGATTGTGAAATTATCAGACTGGGTATTTTAAATAACCATAATTAATATATTCTAACAGATAAAATAGGCAACATGTAAGGAAGAAGGACAATGTAAATAGAAAGATGGAAATCCCAAAAAGAACTGAAAAAAAAAAAAACAAACACACAAAACACAAAAAACAAAATCAAAAAGTTAAAATGAAAAACACTGCGATGAAACTAAAGAATTCTTTTGATGGTCTTAATAGCTGATCAGATGCAGTTGAAGAAAGAATCTCCAAGCTAGAGAGTATATTACTAGACTCCTCAAAAACTGAAAAGCAATGAGAACAAAGACTAAAAGACTGTCCAAGGACTATAGTACAACTACAAAGGGTGTAACATACACATAATGAAAATGTCAGAAAAAAAAGATAAAGAACAGAAGAAATATTCAAAATAATAACTGAAAATTTCTTCAAATTAATGCAGCCATCCATCCATAAATTCAGTAAGCTCAGAGAATGATGAGCAAAAAATGACCAAAAGGGAAAAAAAAAGAGGGAAAAAAATCTACATCAAGGCATATAATTTTTAAATTTACAGAAAATCAAAGACAAAGAAAAAAATCCTAAAGTAAACCAATAGAAAAAAAGGCACTTCACTTTATCTATAAAGGAAGATAAAAAATATATCTTATTTCTCCTCAGAAATCATGCAATCAAAAAAGTGAGTGAAGTGAAATATTTAAAGTGTTGGGATAAAAATACCAATCAACCTAGAATTCTATACTCTATAAAATTATCATTCAAAAGTGAAAGAGAAAGAGAAACTTTCTCAGATAGACAAAAAGTAAGCAAATTTATTGTCAATATATCTGTTTTGATAGAACTGTTAAAAGAAGTTCTTTAGAAAGAAGGAAAAAATACAGGTCAGAAACTCAGATCTTCAAACAGAATGGGAGAATATTAAGGAGGAAATAAGTGAAAGTAAAACAAAAAAAAACCCTTTTCTTTTTCTTATTAAGGATCTAATAACAGTTTGTTCAAAATAATACAATAGTTTATTAGATTATGTGTATTCATGAATATATTATATATGTTTATATATATACACACAGATACCTATGCATAAACAAAATAAATGACGCAAATAATACAAGAGATGGAAAAAAGAAATTATATCCACAATACTCATACAGTGGAATAGTGGTAATTGAAAGAGGAGGGTATCTGAGATTCTCTTTCAATATCTTACACAATGTGACAAGGCACTTGCTCTTCATCTCTCTTCTTTTTTTTACATCACTCCTCCAAATTATTTTCCCCTAAATCTTTGCAGTCACTTCCATACTTCTGGTTAACTTATATATGTAAAATAATATAAAATAAAAAGGCATCCCTGGGAGCCATTCAAAGCAAAAAAAAAAAAAAAAAAAAAAAAAAAAAAAAAAAAAAAAAAAAAAAAAAAAAAAAAAAAAAAAAAAAAAAAAAAAAAAAAAAAAAAAAGGAAAAAAAGGAAAGAAACATAGAAAGAAGGAGGAGGACTTGATTAGATGTGAATATATATTGTAAACTCTAGGGCAACTACTAAAAAAGTAAAATATTATTATTATGCTAAGAAAGGAGAGAGAACAAATTATATGATATGTTCAATTAAAACCACAATGGTGGAAAAAAATAGAAGACAAAAATAAGAACAAAGAACAAGGGCAAATAAGAGAAAGCAATAACAAATATGGTAGATATTAATCTAACTAGATTAATAATCCCTTTGAATGTTAATTGTTCTATTGCACCAATTAAAAGACAGACATTGTCAGGGTAGTTCAAAAAATAAGACAGAACTACATGTTACTTACATGAAACTTAGTTTAAATATAAGAAAAATATATAGATTAAAAGTAAACGGGGGGGGGAATATACCATCCTAACACTAATCAAGACAAATCAGTAGTAGCTATATTAATTTTATACAGAGCAGGAATCACACCAAGGAAAATTTTCAGGTATATAGTATATATACTATACTATAAAGTATACAATTTATGCTATAATATATAAATATATTTATATTTAAATATAAATATATATATTTGGTTATATATATAATATATATAAAACATATTATATATAAATTATATATAAATATATATAAGATATATATTTATATATAAAATATATATATAAATTATATATAAAATAAATTATATATATAAAATACATTATATATATATAAAATACATTATATATATATAAAATACATTCATTATACAAATATAAAGAGGCCAAGTCTCCAGGAAGACATAATTCTTAATGTGTATGAATCTAACAGATCATCAACTGTAAGCCCCAGAACTGATAAAACTGTGAGGAGAAATAGATGAATCCATTCATCTATTTGGATCCATGGTGACTTTAACACTCTGTCAGAAATGAACAGAATCACAAGGCAGAAAATCAGTAAGGACATATTTTAACTCAACACCACTACAATGAATATCTATAGACTAGTTAATCCAACAACAGCAGAGTACACATTTTACTCAAGTTCATAGGGAACATTCAGCAATACAGATCACATTCAAGTTCATAGGGAACATTCAGCAATACAGATCACATTCTGAGCCAAAAAACACTCCCTAAGAAATTTAAAAGTATAGAAATTATTTATTTTTTATTTTTTTCTCTTTTTTACCCTAAATTTTTTTCAAACACACCCCTGTATTTTCTGACTTTGTTGTTGCCTCTTGTTTCCCTGTTTGCGCTCTCTTTTTTTTCCCTTTCTTCTCTCCTCTTTCCTTTATTCTCTCTTTTACGTGTACATGTAAAGTGTACAAGCTTCAAGTGAATCCCACATCCCTATTCAATACTACACCTATATACAACCAGTTCTAATCCCCCTATATCTTTTGAAAGTGGGCTCCTCCAACAATAACAAGACAAACTCGAGAGCGCCTGAAATGCATTCCTTGCCCACAAGGAGTGTCTGCCCTCACCTTCCCACTCTAGTTTGTCAGTGTGTCTGTGTAATGTCTTTGCTTCTATATTATTTAAATACTGGTCTTGGGGGTCATATAGGTTGGGCTTCGCTTTTTGATCCCTTCATTTACCCTGGATAACCCTTTTCTTTACCCTGTAATAGCTTTGTACGATAAAAATCCTATCACTGGGCCCCACTCTGGCTGGGGTGTCTTTTATTGCTTCCTCTCTTCCGTTTTCATTTTTTTTCTCCTCCCTTTTCGGAGGTGAACTCTGATTGCTCCAAAACCTTCCAACGACCAATCCACCTAGATAGTGGCTGATATATCTAGCCATACAACCCCTCAACCACTCCTCGCCACAATGACTCGAAGAAGGAACACCCAACAGAAGGAGAACCCTGAGACTGCAACCTCGGTCACAGAATTACTGGAAATGAACATAAACCATATGACAGATATGGAATTCAGGCCAGCAATAGTCCAAGCAATAGTCAATTTAGAAAGAACATTAGTCTCAAAGTGGAAGCCATAGTAAAAGAAGTGAAAGCTAAGGTTAGAAAGGCTTTAGGTGAGATGCAATCTAATTGAAATATGCTAACAGCTAGAGTAAGTGAAGCTGAAGATCGTTTCAGTGATTTAGAAGACAGATGGATTAAGAAGGAGGAGCAAGAGAAGTCTTGGAGCAAACACTAAAATCCCAAGAAAAGAGAATAAGGGAAATAAATGATGCCATGAAACGCTCCAATATCATAATTATTGGAATCCCCGAAGGAATTGAGAGAGAGAGAAGCCTAGAAGATATTGTTGAACAAACCATGGATGAAAACTTCCCAAATATGGGGAATGAACAAATGTTCACGTCCTAGAAGCAGAGAGGACACCCCCCAAGATCAATGAGGCCAGAAAACTTCCAGGCACATAATAGTAAAATTCTTGAATCATAAAACCAAAGAATATGTCTTAAGGGCAGCTAGGAGAAAGCGATCCTTTACCTATAGAGGGAGGACCATCAGAATAATGTCAGACCTTTCCACAGAAACCTGGCAAGCCAGAAAGGGCTGGCAAGACATATTCAGGAAGTTACATAACAAAAATATGCAACCAAGGATAATGTACCCAGAAAGGTTGACTTTCAAAATGGAAGGAGAAATAAAGAGCTTCCAAGACCACCAAAGTCTAAAAGATTATGCAACCACCAAGCCAGCACTATAAGAAATGCTAAGAGGGATCTATAGAGGAGAAACGAACCCAAGAGCGACACAAAACAGAAATTTACAGAGGTAATCTATAGAAACATGAACTCCATAGGCAACATGATGTCAATACAAACGTATCTATCAATAATCACTGTCAATGTGAATGGCCTAAATGCTCCAATAAAAAGACACAGGGTTGCAGACCGGATAAAACTACAGGACCCACACATATGCTGTTCACAAGAGACTCATCTGGAATCTAAAGACACTTCCAGATTGAAGGTGAGGGGATGGAAGACCATCTTTCATGCCAATGGACCCCAAAAAAAGTCGGCGTAGTGATTCTCATATCAGACAAATTGGATTTTATTCTAAAGACTGTAGTCAAAGACACAGAAGGACACTACATCATTATTAAAGGGTCTATACATCAAGAAGATCTAACAATTGTAAATATTTATGCCCCCAACATGGGAGCAGCCAACTACATAAGCCAACTGTTAAACAAAATAAAGAATCATATTGATGCAAATACAATAATTGTAGGAGATCTTAACACACCACTCTCAGCAATGGACAGATCATCTAAACAGAAAATCAGCAAGGAATCAAGAGCCTTGAATGACACATTGGACCAGATGGACCTCATAGATATATTCAGAACATTTCACCTGAATGAGCAGAATACTCATTCTTCTCGAGTGCACATGGAACTTTCTCCAGAATAGACCACATACTAGGTCACAAATCAGGGCTCAACCGATACCAGAAGATTGAAATTATTCCCTGCATATTCTCTGACCACAATGCCGTGAAACTGGAACTCAAACACCATAAGAAGTTCAGGAGAAAATCAAACACTTGCAAGCTAAAGACGAGCCTACTCAGGAATATGTGGATCAACCACGAAATCAAAGAAGAACTGAAACACTTCATGGAAACCAATGAGAATGAAGATACATCAATCCAAAACCTATGGGATACAGCAAAGGCTGTCCTAAGGGGGAAATTCATAGCCATCCAAGCCTCACTCAAAAAAAATGAAAAATCCCGAATACACCAACTCTCATTACACCTTAAAGAACTGGAAAATCAACAAAAAATTAAACCAACCCCCCACAGAAGGCAGGAAATAATAAGGATTAGAGCAGAGATGAATGAATCAGAAACTAGAGATACAGTAGAACGCATCAACGAAACTAGAAGCTGGTTCTTTGAGAGAATCAATAAGATCGATAAACCATTGGCCAAACTAACTCAAAAGAAAAGGGAGAAGACCCAAATTAA